>MU184566.1:0-25884 GCA_016904865.1 Pissodes strobi | reverse complement strand
ACTTCGGTTATTAGCCATATTAATTTAATAAGAAATTGGCGCACCCAAAACCAAAATAGAACACACACACGAGAAAAACCGCAAGTAAACATAAACCGACAAAAGAATAGCAAATCATGTCATACCATAAAATTCTACTGAAAACGATTTGTTATTTTTTCGACAATACTTCTGCGTATACGACAGTAGACCTGACCATAATTTTAATAATTACATCAATTGTATTAGCAAGTGACCGCAACAATAGTCCGGTCGGATATAGGTGCGAGACATTGTTTTCCATTAGGAGAGTGGTATTCTTAATGAGCATTTTATATAGGTAATAAACTTACAAATTTATAAAAGCTGACATTCGAAACGACAATTACAGACTTTACCAACGTCTTCCCAAATTTAAAATATATTTTTTTTCGCATGTATTGCTCTTAATCGTTTCTGAAAATTTCCAAGTAATTTTTTAAGTGATTTTTTGATGCACCAATGTGCACGGTAGTCTGAGAGACCATTACCTTATCCCACATAATATAATATAAGAATTAAAAAAAGTAAAATATAAAATTTATTCTAGATTTTTATTTTAATTCGTAAGCTGACATCAACTTTCTTATTTCGAACGGGGCACGTATATATTCAAATGGATTAAACCTATCTGGCAATGACAAGTCGGTGCTTCTTGAAGGTTACAAAACTGGAACGTTCCTCCCAATCCACCTTGCTTGAAATTTGCGACTACTTCCTGAACATAATGGGCTGGACACCTATCCTGTGAAAGAATATTTTATTGCAATAATAACATTCCAAAGACAAGTATTCAAGATTTTCGCTAAAAAATGTATCCAACATTTCCAAATAACTATTTCTGCTACATGTACTATTAAAATATATATAATGGGCCTATTATACTATGAAAAGATATAGCGCATCATACATCAAGTTTTTTAAAATATTGACTTCTTCATGGATCTTAAATTCAGGGTTTTGTCTAAATCAGTACCTCACATTTTTAGATGCTGCACTTCCATTCTTAGAAAAAGTACATTCATCCGAAAACATAACACATTTATAAAACTTTCAATTTTTACTGAAAATTTCCTCACCAATCCATAGGCAAAATTTTGCGTTTTTGCTTCATCGCCTTCTTTCAAGATTTTATTAAAACGAGGTCTATAAGAGAATATTTTGTTTGCTTTTAAAATGTTCTGGATTTTTACAATTTCCAAATGTCTAGCACGAAATCTGACGGATAACAGTGGATTTTACTTAACGCATTGAATAACTAGAAGCGATGCAGTGTCATTTTCATCATATTGCTTTTTTACCTTTTTAGTTAATAATAACCATTTTGGTTATAATGATCTCCGGAAAACCTTTCACTAAATTGTTTTACAACATACCGAATGGATGAAACCGAAACACCAGAGTATAAAAACCCTTTGTACATTAGTGCAAAAACTTTTTTAAAATTTTTGAGTGAATAACATTTGACAGGATGACCTGTCTCATCCTGTGGCACATATCCCAGTTCATGTAAAACTAAGTCTTACTTAAATCATTTATTTAAGTATCGTGGAGAGTTTAAAAAGTTTCTTAATACCGAAATTATATATTTTTTTCCCCCGATTGGGTTTAACTCATGTTTTTTTAAGAAGCAAAAGCGTTTGGCAAAACCAATTCTTTCGAAGCGTGAAATTTTTGGACCATTTGTCCTGTTGAAAAGTGTATCCGTGGACATACTGTATATCGATGCATTTGCTTTTTTTGATGCTCTATTTATCTGTACATGCATGGCATAATATACAAGGGTCGTATTTTAAAAAAAATAAGGACTTAATCTTTCGAGGAGTAAGGCTACTCTAAGATTAACTTAATTAAAAAGGATTAAGTAAAATATTTATGATTTTTTGCGAAAACTGAATTTCGAAAAAGTTTAGCGTTGCGTCGCAGACCCATAGTAATATCGTTGCACTCGCCTTTAAAAGTCCTATTTAAATTTGTATTAATATATAACGTGTCCCATTTGAAATAGGAAATTTAATGTCAGCCCATGAACCTTAGTATAAAATTAGAAATTTAGAATAATCTAATCTATTCTCTTTTCCTTTCAAGAATTTTATAGTTTCTGAGATAAGGCAGTGGTTCTTTTTATTTTGCAGTTTTCAGAAACATATGACATTTATATTATATGATCCAGTAATTAATTTTTTTAACGAGCATTTATTTTTTTTTTGCTTCCAGAATGCGTGAAATTACTAAGTGCATGCATATATTAGTGTAATTTTTAACCTACTTGAGTCTATCTACGGTTTGTATGTTTCTTTTTAGACTACTTTTCTTGGGAGCTTAGATAACGAAAAAAATCCTCAAAAAAATTAAAACAGTCGAATAACGAAGCTCTTTCTTTTTCGATATTGCCACCGTGAAAATTGTGCTTGCAGTTGCGAGCAAACTTACTATAGTCACTACATAGGAAATTCGCGGTTACTTTATAATAAAACAATAAAGATATTCTAGTTTGCATATAAAAGCCAATAAAAAATATGGTCGTGACTTGAATGTAAGTTGTGTTTCTTAAGTTTTCTGCGAATCAGTGACTTATTGACGATAACTCCTGCTTCTTTTTTACAATATTATAAAATATTATTGCGCACTTGTAGAAGATCATATACGGTTTGGCGCAACACCCTCTGAACTAGAAAGCCTGTTATGTAGATCTAAGATGGCGTCGCGGATAGGGAGCAGGCTCTGACAATAGAAAACGTATTAATTCGTATACAAACTAGTTTTGTTACTTTTGACTTCAAATAAACACATGCCTGAATTATTTTCAATAGTGCATTACATGTCATTAACCAAAATAACAATAAAAAGTCGTTCAGGAGCCATACCCATCACAGAAATAAACATAATAATTATTATAAGTAGTTGAATAATTATAATATGCTATGATTTAAAAATATAGACTATGGCTATTGATTTATAAATATACAGTGCTTGGTTTAAAATAAAGGGTTTTTCAATTGGGACGGGTCGATGTAGGCAGCCTGTGGCGGCGTGTGTTTAAATTGTTGTTTATTATTCAGTCACTAATGCCAAATCACCATGGCAAGTTTGGTAGGATCGAGCAGCACGTCCAAATGATAAAACTTAGTTATCAAAATGAGTGTTCGTTAGTGCAAACGTTACGCGCGTTGCGGCCATTTTGCAGCAGACACAGTGGCCCTTCAAAGTCGACTTTCCAACGTTTGGTGGCCAAATTCGAGGCGACAGTTTCGGTAAACAATCAGCCAACACCCGTACGTCAAAGAAATGCCAGATCGGCTGAGAACATCGCCGCTGTCCGTTAAAGTGTGCAGGTGAACCCGAAGGCAGTCAATTCTTCGCCGTGCACAAGAACTTGGCCTTTCCCAGACTTCAACTTGGCGAATTTTGCATCGGGACTTGAGCATGTACTCGTACAAGATCCAATTGACCCAGGAGCTCAAAGTTAATGATCATAGACAACGCCGATTATTTGCTGACTGGACTTCGGAGCGTTTGGAAGAGGAACCCAATTTTGGCCCAAAAATCATCTTTAGCGATGAGGCAGATTTTTGGATGAATGGCTGTGTAAACAAGCAAAATTGCCGTATATGAGACGACGCCAGCCCACACGAGGTTCACCAGGTGGTGATGCATCCACAAAAAGTTACCGTTTGGTGTGGATTTTGGAGCGGTGGCGTCATCGGTCTGTACTTTTTCGAAAACGACGTTGGTGAGGCCATCACCGTTAACCGCGACCGCTACAGAATGATGATCATAACCGATTTCCTTTGGCCCAGATTGGACACTATAGACGAGAACGATATGTGGTTCCAGCAGGCCGGCACTAGGTGCCTCACAGCGGATACCACCATGAATAATTTGAGAGTAAGATTATCTCTCGCCAAGGTCACGTGAATTGGCCATCAAGATCGTGCGATTTGACCCCACTAGACTATTTTTTGTGGGGTTTTCTGAAGTCGCAGGTCTATGCCAATAAGCCGCAATCGACCGATGCCCTTAAAGTCTACCCAGACCGTCGCTCAAATTCAGCCGGATCTATGCGGCAGAGTCATCTTGAAACTATATTCATTGTCTCCAATTGTTGGGACGAATTTAGGACAAAAAGGAGTTTGATATAATCATTTTGCAAATAAAAATAGTTTCTAAATGGCTTTTAACCGCCATCTTGAATATATGATTAGTTTGCTTTTCACTGTACTCCCTGTACAGGGTGGCCCGTTTAAGAGGGGCCTATACCTTATCTCGAAAACTACGGGGGTTGGAAAAAAAATTTAAATACAAAAGTTGTTCCTAGTAAAATGATCTTATTTTCTTTTGTATTGTTTTAATCGTCCCTTTTTATATACAGGATAGTCAAAGAAAGTGACACTTCTTTTAATGAAACACCCCATATTTTATTACATTTTTGGATTCTACTTAAAATTCTAAGCATATTTGATGTATGATGTTATACCTCTAGAGTTAGTAGTTTCACAGATATAAACAGTTGAAAATCGGTACTTTGACTACTTTTCATCTTGGTAGCAAGAAGACCATTAGAGATGGCGAAAAATTAATTTCACATTCCTATCTTAACTTTTCAAGAGCTATTTGATGGCACTAACTGGCAGGTGGTACCATGGGTACCTAATCTGGTACCTCTGTAGGTACCAAATCTGATACCTCTGTAGGTACCATCAGATAGCTCTTGGAAAGTTAAGATAGGAATGTAGAATTCATTTTACTCCATCTTTAATGGTCTTCCTGCTACCAAGGTGAAAAGTAGCCAAGGTACCGATTTTCAACTGTTTATAGCTGTGAAACTACTAAATCTAGAGGTATAACATCATACAACAAATATGCTTCGAATTTTAAGTAGAATCCAAAAATGTAATAAAATATAGGGTGTTTCATTTAAAAAAGTGTACCTTTCTTTGACCCTCCTGTATATAAAAATGTGACGATTAAAACAATACCAAAAAAATAAAGAACATTTTATTAGGAATAACTTTTGTTTTTAATTTTTTTTTTCCAACCCCCGTAGTTTTTGAGATAAGGTATAGGCCCCTCTTAAACGGGCCACCCTGTACATTTCCCATTTTCGGCACTTTTGCCGGGTATCTCTTTTATATTTAAAAATAGAGGGTTCCGGTTTTTGCGACAGTGTGCTACTTTTTCTGTGAAAACAAAGATGGCGCCAGCAAAATTTTCATAGCCCTTTTGGATTTTCAAATACAGGGTAAAATTGAAAAGTATCACTTTTGCGGCACCCGCCTGCGCGGCGCCGTATCTCAGTTATTTTTAAACTTATCGAAAATGTTAAAACGTATTCTATGGATTTTTTTTCGTAGAATCCAGTGGCGTAATCAGTTATTTTGTAACACCTAACACCAAAATGTCAAAAACGACCTCCGAATGTTGTTTTGTCAGCGGCGTTTACAACAAATCCATAGGTACTGATGAATGTTATCTGGTCCGATAAATCTAATTTTTCAAATGCGGGAATATTCAATCGCCATAATATAAGAAATTGGTCCGCAGAAAGTCACCATTTAATTTTTGAGAGGGCACAACAGGGCGCTTTTGGGCTGGGTCTTGGGTTTAATTTTTGGAAGACGGATAGTCTACAGAATTTTTGAAAGAAATCTGACAGCGCGATGAAATCCTTGAGGAAGCTATTTCAGAACTGATGAAAAATATTCCATTGGCCCTTTATGATGCTGTTATCTGCAACAAGATGATGCCTTAAGCCACAACGCTGGGCTTTTAAGGGCATTTTTCTGACGATAACTTTCCTCAAAGATGGATTGGTACCTACGAACCTGTAAGATGGCACCCTCGAACTGAGTATCTTTCAATTTTGGATTTTTTCTTATGGGCTTTCATGCAAAATCAAATCTATAAACTACGATGTCAGTCTGTAGCGGAGCTTCGTGCGGCAATCGATTTACCTTTCCGAAATTTGCGAAGAATGCATATGATTCTTTTAAAGGCTATTAGAAGAATAACGAAAATGTGTCAATATTGCATAGGGGAAAATGACAGTCATTTTGAAAACCGCCTTTGTTTTTTTAATTCTGTTTCTTTTTCGTTTTTCCAAACTTAAGTTTCAAGTAAGATAGGTAATTATTGTTGTCTTTTGAGTAAAATTCAATAATTTTATCATAGTTAATTTAAAATGCTGTGATAAATAATTCAGAGTTGAGAATTAAAAAGATCTTCTGAATTAAGTTTGAAAGTCTTACATCTCTAGTATAAGAACTACTTACATGGGTTTTGTTCTTAAAACATTTTAGCCATAGCCTACTACCTACTAATTATACATAAAAGAAAATTTAAAAAAATCTTATATTCTTAGCTTGTTTTTTGAAAAAATTCTATCCAATTATGTTTTTTGGAAAACCCACAATATGCCTAATAAATATAAAACATAATATACAAGGATTACAATCATATGTTTGCTTTATAACTAAAAAACGAAAGTTGCTAGAAAAAACTGACATCATCACAGGATTTTACAGAAAAAAACTATAAGAATGCGTTTTAACTACTTCGATAAGTTTAAAGATAGCTGAGATTCGGAGGGTGCCTCACAAGTGATACTTTTCAATTTCAACCTGTATCTCAGAAACGAAGAGAGCTATGAAAATTTTGCTGGCGCCATCTTTGGTTTCGCAAAATCGTAACCTCTATGTTTTAAAATAAGAGAGAAACTCCGCAAATGTGCCGAACATGGGATACCCTGTACTTCTCCTTCTTCTTTGCGATCCAAAATGCGTAAGCAATCAGTCAGTATTACATGAAATAATAATTTAATATTATACTGGTATAATACTGGCGCGGCTTCTTTTACAACTACAGCCATATAAATTTTAGATAATTCGTTTAATAAAATACGTGGGAATAATCAAAGGGGCCCGACAACGACAGGTGATCATAGACACCTTCACAGACTAGATTTCGACTAATTTTATTAGGTATTTAAAACCCACGACTAATTTTGAAAAGCATGTATTATTCTATAAATGAATATTAACATTAGGTTTTGCTCTGCGTTCCCCGAACGCTAGAGCAGCGGTTCGATTCACGCTGCATAATTCTTGGATCCTGAAGTTCTGAAGTGTGCAATTAAAAAAACGACTAATTTAAATATTAATCGATATGTAAATCGAGTTCACTTGAAATGTATTTATAAATATGCAAAGAATTCTAGGATTTGCGCTGCTTATCAATAAGGCGCTTGTTGCAAGATTGATTGCATTTATAGTTGTTTATTTGCGGTTAGATGATTAAAGCGACCATATGACAACAGCGATTTATAACTTGTTGCCAGATATACATATGTTCAGCAGTGGCGGATCTGTATAAGCAAAGTAATAAGGCCCGTTTACCTGAGAACATTGAAATATATTTTTCAGTTATTTTTTTATTTTTTAGGTTTAAAAAGAGGGCGCTATACTGTTAAGTCATTTAATCTAATCTATAACCAGAAGAATAGTGTTTTCAATGTGGATTTTCACTTATTGCTTCCTATTGGCTTTAGTTGTTGTACGGAAAGCAAATCCAAACCCCCCCCCCCCCACAACTTTTTGCATAGGGCCCCAATACCTTGGAATATAAAATTAATTTTATTTTTATTTTGTTTTATGTTACTGTCCTTTAAAATTACATATAGTCGGATTTTATGGTAATCCTAGTAAATACGTACTACATGCTTGCCAACTCAATTAAATAATAAAAATTATAACCTAATGATCAACCTAAATCTGACAAGTAATATAGTCAAAAGCGGTCTTAACGTGCGGGTCCAAAGGTCACATTTTTCATTAAATGTCATTCCTTTGACAGATTTTACATGCAAAATCTGCCACGAATGAAGTTTTTACTGAAAATTGTGACCTTTGGACCCGCACGATAAGATCGCTTTTGACTATACATAAACTGTATTAAAAAAAATATATTATCAGAAAGAGACTAAAAATCCTTTTTTCTACCTTGTCTTTCAGAAAGAGAAGTAATGGCTAGGCCAATATCAATTTCTCTCGCTAAATCATTTTCGATTGTCAAAAGAGATAGATAATCTAGCCTGTCTCTGGTTTTTAAATAAGTTTACATTTTTTTAATTTAGAGAAAGACCTTTGATTAATTGCGACGCTTATGGGTAAAGTTACAACCTCAGAGCGTTAATTGTATTAGGAAAGCTAGATGCGCATGTAGAATTATCAACTAACAAATATTTTAAAAACTCATTTATGCTTTCAATATTTTGATGATCTTTAAATAATAATTTATTATTTATTAAGGATTCGGTTTCAATAAATAATTTTTTTATTTATAAAATCGTCCTCTCTTTTGATAACATTTTCTGGCGCTAATTTAAAAAGCGTAGATGGGTTTAGGAAACTAAATTTTTCATTTATATGACAAAATTTTTCAAAACGACACTTTATTTGAACGTTTATAATATTTAATATCCCATATTGCATAGAATATATTTACTCTAAACCAATACAATGTTCGAAATGCGAAAATCTGGAATCAGAACAAAGATCGTGGAACTTCTGAGTATATACCAAAACATTGCATTGGGCCCCATCACATCCCTGTTCCCTGCACTTATGTATATCTAATCCTAAATCCGTTAGCAGCAGACTGTGAGTACTGTGACTCAACTTTAATACATCCCAAAAAACATTTTTGGATACTATAGTTTCTATTAAATCGTTTTCGCCTTTTATTGTCTCAACAAACCTTACCCTCATACTGAGCTGGTCGACTTTACTAATATCCTGGGTAGGATCTATAGTATCTATTAAAATAACATAAAACAGGGTTTTTATATATTTTTTCTAATATGGTGCTTTTTAAAGTAGCACTAAACATAATTTCATTTTGAATTTTTGGCGATAGATTAAATAACTATGTTCTTTTGGCATATTAAGTACTTGCTTCAAAATTGGATCATATTTAGAAAGTAAGTGTACTAAAACAAGAAAATTCCCATTATCTAAATCTAGATGGGCATCTTCTTTCTCGGTGTCCACGAAATGCTGACATATGTCTCGCAAGTAATAAAGTTATGTTAAACAGTCTATCTGGAACTTAACGCCAAAACCCAGTTTCACGATTAATCAAATTTGTATTTTCTTTTCTTTAATTTTTGTTGATAACCTTGCCAGTCATTAAGTTCCTATCTAAATAATCTATGCTATACAGGGGTAAAAAGCCAACATAGCTGACAATAAGAGAGATCATTAATTTTCAAATACATCCATTTATTATTGTTAATGTAATAAGTAATAACTTTCTGAAAAGGATCTTTGTTCTTGATCCTTCGGAAAAGAACCCCTAGACCTTGATAGTCCGTAATCAATAATTAGCCTTCTTAGATTATTACATTGTAAAATATCAACATTTAAAAACTGCGCAAAGTCAGGAAGATAGTTATTATTAACATTAAAAAGAAGAACCGAATTGTTTTCCTCAACTTCTGAAACCTCTGTTCCCAAGCCTGCTGTGTCTTCTGCACTATCGATATCTGGTGGGGTACAAATGGTATCTACAGTGTCTATGTACATGGAATATGTTTTTGTTGTTTCAACTAAATCGTCATTAAGTTGCCCTTCTTGAATTGACTGTAATTGGATATTAGCACTCGTTGAGGGGGTCTGATCTTCTACAACGTTTGAGATATTTGATGATTTCGCATTAGACAAAAAAAACTTATCAATTTTATGAAGTTTTTTGTTTGCTTCATCCAATAACTTTTCTCTGAAGCTTCACGTATACAGCAGTGCAGTTAATAAGTATTTATTGTTAAAGCACAAATAAAAAATGCTATTTTAATAAATATTTTCTTGATAGAGGGAGGCAATTTTTTTCCATTACACTTTTTTTTCAATATGTTCTGAAACAATTGAGGATAGACAGACAGACACCATCCCAATATTTTTTTTTTGTTCGGTACACACACAAAAGGAAAATCCCATACCATTCAACAAGCGGTGCGTATGAGGAGATGGTGGACGTTGGACTTGAAGCGCTGTAGGTTGTAGTTTTCGGAAAAGACGTTACTGGGAAGCCAATTCCAGAGCGAGGCAGTCCTCCAGACAAAGGAGTCCCCCAATCCTAGGTGTTCGCAACTGAATTGTATGTTGATGAGTAGCAGTCTGACGGGTGTTCCTGTTTGGCACAACTCTGGGTGGAATCATAAGTGCCAGCTCGTTCGAACACCTTCCGTAGTAGTATCGATAGTAAAAAGATAGTTTCGCCACTTTTCTTCAACGTTTAAGGCTATCAAGATCTTTAGTCAACTCTGGGCCATCCACAAGACGGACTGCTCCCCTCTGTATGGAGTCCAATATCTTGAGCAAGTGTTTGGGTGCCTGGAGCTCCAGACATGGGAATAGTATTCCACAGAGCAGTAAGAGCTGATGAGGTGATACAGCTTTTTTGCTCTATAGAGTGCTCCTAGCTTTTGTGCTGTTGCCTTGGCGATTTTAATGACGTGATTACGCCAAGACATGTTGTTTTCTACGTTGATGTCCAGTAAGCTTATAGATGAGGCCAGATGCCTGTGTTTGTCCTGTCATTGATAAGTCAGGTCCTGCGGTATTTGCTTTTCTTGAGAAGACAGTCGCTTGAGTCTTTCCTGCGGTAAACTGGACATTCTTGTCCTCACCCCATTCCACGATGGCGTTCATTTCCTCATTGATGGTAGCAATCTGGTTTTCTCGCTCGCGTTGGGAACGAGCAGCGGTCATTGGAGTCCGCAACACGAATGAGGATATAAGAGTGCTATCGTCCGCAAAACTGTAAGTAGGATTGTTTGTCCTCTCTAAGAGGTCGTTTATATAGAGCAGGAACAGTGTGGGAGATAATATACACCCTTAAGGAACTCCGGCATTGATTTTAAATCAATCCGAGAGATGTCCACTAGTACTAACTCGGATGCTTCGATCCCTTAAGAAATTGGAAAGCCATAGAAGCAGTGCTGGTGGTAGTCCGTATGCTGTCAATTTGCTCAACGATAATACGTCGAAGGATTGCATATTCCATGGTTCCATTCTTCTAGCAAATTTAAAGTACGACCATGTCACTAGAGCATTTGGAATAGCAAGTGCTTAAGGTGATCACACATTTCAACATTTTAATATATATAGAGTTTGTAAATAGCGCTTAAAAATTCAATTTTCAAGCGTCTTCATTTTTGCAAAGCAGAAACTTGTTGTACATCCCTGTACATTCAAGTGTTGACCATTTAAAAATATTCAAGAAACCTGTAGTAAAATGGTTGAAATTTAAAACTGTTAATCGAAGCATGGAATACGTAATTTTTCGTTCAATCAGATCTTAAAAATGAACCGAGTAAAAAGTCGAGTAACATAACAAGTGAATAAATAGCTACCAACTGAAAAATTGTGAAACTAAATTTTTAAATCGTTTAAGGTAGTTGTGAAAGCCTCTGTATTAGGTACTATCAAATATTCTTATTTTGGTATGCTAATTCAGGTAGCGGCTTGACAAATATTCAAGCTTTAACATTTTGAAAACCGCATTTAATTTCGTTGATAATTGGTCAAATTATCTTTAGGCACTTAACGAAAGTAATAATAGGGGAAGCTCAGGTAGCGCCGGACACTTGCTACTTGCTATTCTATTGTCATCATTAAAAAAAGATGGACTGATTATCGCGTCAAATATAGTTTCAGGAAGATCATTTAGAAACAATTTTAATAAAAGACTAGTAACTAGTAACCCGAACGAAGTCCCCTTTATATTCATATTACCTCTACGACCATAAATATGTTAACCATATCACAAGCCTTACATACCTGCGTTGTCGCGTTCACCTGGGGCTAAATTTGGATTAGTTTATTTTAGTTTCCTTCAAGCTACTAATATATATTATATAGCAATAACGAAAACATCAAAATAAAAGTAAATTTCTTCTGTTGCCCCAAAATATTTCGGATGGGCTATAAAATAAACTTTCAACATTAATTTTTTTGTTTCAGTTTATAATGCCTGAAACGGCAATCACGTCCGCGGCGGAGGAACGACCTCTCGCTTTGTCCAGAAGGGATTTTCCTCTACCTTCCCCTGGTGGTTCGAATAGGTCTTCATCGGGGAGTAGGTATGAAGGACAGATACCATACCATCACCAAGTAAGTGCATGAATGAAATAGAGTAGGACAAGAAAGCTATTGCTTAACAATCATCACTTTAACGACAGCAAAGTTTCATTATGAGGTCAAGACACAGTCTGGTTTCTCATACTGATTTATAGGCGATATTGTTGCCTGAACGATTAATTGCATTTATTTATACCTGCAGGTTCCTTTAGCTTCCACCATGGGCCACCATAGGGAAACGTCCGCTTTTGTGCCGGTGGTGCCATCCAGGAACATGCCTCATCCAATGCTGTATCCGGGTGACATCCATCCACTTCTTGGCTTGGAAAATCGGGAAAGGAGTGGCGACGGAGGTAAAAATGCTGAAGGTGTGTGAGACCTATAGTATTTTTAAAAAATGAGTTTTAGTCGACGATATTGGGAGATAATTTAATTTTTAACCGGAATGTGTCTCTTGTTACTTTTAAAATAGTTGAGATTGATGAGAACTCTGTAATTCGACTTCCGTTGCATGATTACGAGAGCATATATAGGGGCCACGTCAAGTCTGTTAAACATTACATTGCTTAAACTCTGAATTTAGACCGAAGTCAATTCTTTAGAGATTGAACTTTGAACTTAAACTTTAAATTCGAAATTTAGAGTTAGGCACGAATTTTCACTTAGTGAGAAATAATTGAATTTCCAACAAAGAGCGCTTTTCGATATTCTCAAAGTAGAAGTCAAGATATTGAGAACTCTATTTTAGACTTTCTAACCCTGATATGTTCGAAATTAAAATTTAATGTCTGAAATGAGAATTTAAAATGTCGATTCGGAGATTAAACCTTGAGCCTATTAAACTAACTCTGATTAATGTCTTACGTCTTATAGTATGATCAATTGAATTGTAAGGAAAAGTTCGCTGACAGTCGGTGATAAGGATATTCACGGTCTTGAATTCAAGCAGCGGCTCTTAAATCCTGAACATTCGAAGTTCAGAAACAGACCGTGTTTAGAGAATAAAACCTGAATTTAACATCTAAAATGTCAATTTAAAGATTAAACTCTAAACCAAAACTCTAGGAGGAACTGCAGAGTTCACAATTCAAACTTTAAACTTTGAATTCAGAAATTAAAGTCTAATATCAACACTATTAAATCATTCAGAATTTTTAATTCACGTTTCCTTTTAATTAAGAGTTTAGAGTCTGAATTAAAAGATTAAAGTCTGAAGTCAAATTGTAAAATTTCAGTTCAGGGATTAATGCCTGAAACTAAACTATAAGGGATAATTCAGAGTTATTTCCAAAGTAAACCGAAGTTTAAGAGATAATTCAGTGTAAAACAAGGGAAAATGGCTTAAAGCATACATCTCAGGAATTTAAAATGATTCATGGACTCTAATTTGTACCCTTTTCAACTAATCAGTTTATTCCGTTTGGGAATCAAATGAGTTTCATTTGAGTCCATAGAAACACGCATGAAGCAGAAACTTAAGATTTCAATCAGATATTAAGCCAGGAACCCATACTTTAATAGGTAGTTTAGAGTTTTTATTCAAGTTTTTCTTTAATTTCTGATCTGAGTTCAGACTAAACTCCATATTCAAACATTAAGAGAGAATGCAGAGTTTTGAATTAAGGCTCCAAAGTCCGAATTTAAAATCTGAAGTCATAATTCACAGATTAAAGTTTTAAGATAAAATTAAATATGTTAATTCATATATTAAAATTTTAAATCAAATTTTAAGGAAATATTCCGATTTCTTTTGGGATTTAGAGAATAATGTCTAAGGCCAAATTTAAAATATAAATTAAATGCCTAAACTCTGAACCGAAACTCTAAGAGAGAATTCAGGCTTTAAGGTCTGAATTTCAGAAATAGACCGTGTTTAGGGAATAAAGCTTGAAGTAAAGATGTAAAGTGTCAATTTGAAGATTAAACTCTAAACCAACACTTTAAGAGGGACTTCAGAGTTCACAATTCAGACATTAGAGTCTATCAACACTATTCAAATCTGAAGTCAAATTGTAAAATCTCAATTCGGAGATTAATGCCTGAAACTAAACTATAAGGGATAATTCAGAGTTATTTCCTAAGTAAACCAAAGTTTAAGAGATAATTCAGAGTAAATCAAGGGGAAATTACTTAAAGCATACAGCTCAGGAATTTAAAATGATTCATGGATTCCAATTTGTACCTTTTTCAACTAATCAGTTTATCTCGTTTGGAAATCAAATGAATTTGATTTGAATCCAAAGATTTACGTCCGATATTAAGCCCTGAACTCATATTTTAATAGATAGCTTAGAGTTTTTAATTCAAGCTTTTGTTTAATTTTTGATCTGAATTCAGAGGTTAAAAGTCTGCAGCTAGAATTTAATAAAGCCTGACGTTAATTATTGATTCCGAGATTAAAATATGAAGTTGAAATTTAAAATATTAATCAGACTAAACTCCGAACTCCATCAAGGGATAATTCAGAGCTTTGAATTAAGGCTCTAAAGTCCAAATTTAAAGTCTGAAGTCATAATTCACAGATTAAAGTTTCATTATCAACCTTTAATACCAAATTTAAAGGAAAAGTTCAGATTTCTGTCGGAATTTAGAGATTAATGTCTAAGGCAAAAATTTAAAATATTAGTTAAAAGACTAAACTCGGAACCAAAACTCTAAGAGAGAATTCAGGCTTTAAGCTCTGAATTTAGAAATTGGAAATTAAATGCCAATTCGGAGATTAAACTGCTGAATTCAGCGATTCAAGTTTGAATTTATGCTTTAGTCTGAATTGAGAGCTTAAAGTCTGCAGTGGCAATACTTCGCTCGGATATTAAATACTAATGCAATTCAAGTTTTAGTGGTGCATAAACTGAACTTGTCTATATATACTTATTGGCAATGGCGTGCCCATGGAGGGATTTAGGTGGTGCAACCCCCCCCATTCCCCACCAATACTCAGAATTTTCAAACAAAAAAGTGAAGGAAAAAATAGAAAACAAAAGAAAAGCGCGCAGAAAGATATACCTACTCTACTAAACAAAAATGTTATCCGTCTATGTAAAAACGGACAATCAGATAATAATTGCATTGTAGGTATAGTTCTGCAGCGTGCCTGCGGGGGTACAGAATACAGATGGTCAAGTAACCCTCCACTTATCTCAGAAATTCTCACTCATATGAAACAAATCCCTTCCGTTAACAGAATTATTTTTTTTTCAAAATATTAAAAATATACTTATTTTTAGTAAAAAAAATAGAAGAAAACAACTTGTTTTATGAAAAATACTTGTGTTTTTTTCTAAACAAAAAACGATGTACTTACAAGACAAACGACATAGAAAATTTTATCCTATTTAAAATAATTTATTTATATTATAAACTTAACACGTAAGTGTATTTAACATCTTTTAAATAATAGTTTGGTTCAGTATTATAAAAATTAAAAAGATACATTTTCATGTAACATTCATTAGTTTATTAGATTTATTAGATGAGGATAGATAATTTCCAATATTAGATGTTTTTCTTCCTCCCCCTCCATTTATCGTCCGCTCCCATATAAGCGTATGGGAGCAAACAAAATTTCTGGTCACTCCGCTGTTTTTTTTGAACCTTGCTAAATGACATTTAAAAACTAGGGTTTTCTGTGGATTAATTAAAGCTTTTGGCAGTCCTTCGACTGAATGAAGCTGACCGTAGTTAATACTTATACCCAATTGGTTACTTTTGTCCAGGTCCACCAGCAATGCGCAAATCTACCTCCTCCTTTGAACTGATGGCAATGATGGCCGACAAGCGCAAAGAACTGCAGCTGCGCGAAGAAGCGGCCTGTGTGGCAGCTGCGCACGCAGCTGCGCTGATGTTGCCTCATCGGCCCGGCCCTCCCGGTGCCATCATGGAACCGCCAAGCGGTCAGCAGCCGCACGGGTATCCCGGGTTCTTGCCTGCAAGTCCGGCGAACGCGGGTACCTTTACTTTTCCTGGAGGCGGCGCGTTGTTTCCCCCAGGTAGGTTAAAATTAGGTTTCACAATCTTGCTTAGTTTTCTTTGCATGAGGCTCAAGGGAACACTATTAAAAAAAAGAAACTCAGAAAGATATAGAGTATATTAAAAAATATGTTTATACTATAGGCTCGTGCACGATTTGCTAAACGTTCTTTTTTTTAAATAAGGTCCTCCACAAATGCACGCTCACTTGGACCGACGTTTACTAAGAGCACCCGGAAGAGCTTCAAGACCTAAGAAGCAGTTTATCTGCAAGTTTTGCAACAGACAGTTTACGAAGAGCTACAACTTGCTGATCCACGAGCGGACCCATACAGATGAGAGGCCTTACAGTTGTGATATTTGCGGAAAGGCTTTTAGGAGGCAGGATCATTTAAGAGACCATAGGTAAGCGATCTTAAAATCATTCATTATTTATTTAAATCAAAATATCTACCAACTATTATGTGTTAGTTATCAACCACGTAATACATTATCCATGTAAGATAAATATATAAAATAATTAGATAAAATGAAGCCAAAATATAGGATGGATACACGTCTGTAAAAATGAAACAAAAAAAATCTTTGTAGTTGAAGTTAAGCGCGCGGATGTAACTCATTTCTCTGTTAACTTCTTTGCCATTCATCATTTGACAGTTGTCATTATTGACAGTATTGTTGACAATAGGTTTGTTCTAGCAGCGATTTCAAACGGTTCCAAACCGTACGGAGTTTGCGCATAGCCATATAAGCGACGCTTATATCGTTATGCGCAAACTGGGGACGGTTTGAAACCGTTTCAAATCGCTGCTAGAACAGACCTAATATCTCATATAGCTAATAACCAACCAAAATTCTTGAATAAAATGAAATCAACAGATACGCCGCTCTAAGAATAAAACGGTCATTTCGGGGACATAAAATAAAATATATATAAATCATTCAATATTTTCTTAATTAAAATAAGTGTAAAATGTATGTTAGACACGTTCGTGCAAAAATAATACAGTTACATATTATCTAAAATAACATTATTTAAACATATAAAAATCGTTAAATATTTTCATAAATTCAGATTGAGCGGTCTATCGCCACCATTTAAAAACTATGATTTGTGAACAATTCTGATAGAATTTAGAATGGGTACGCCACTGTAAAATCTAAAACAATAATTTCGGATATCTAAAATAAGATTGTGACATATTAGTTGTGAATTAACTTCCCCTAAATGTATATAGATATCGCCATATAGTAATATTAGTGACTTCTGTTCGGTTGTCTTCAAATTTGAATTATTCAAAATTGTAGAAACAGGTGTTGAAGAACGTAACGTTCTGAACTGAATAAAAATGACGGCCGGCTAACAGATGAAAGCGTTAGTGGCGTAGCATTTTTGCCATTCTAATATTCAGGTGTTCTGTTTTTCGGTTGCAGGACCCCCGCAAGGGTTATCGCCGCCCGCGTGCCGAAACCCTTTTTGCGCCCTTTAAATACGCTTAGTATATAAATAACCCTTTAAGGTATAAGGCATAACATTTTGCAATGAAATAACAGAGATTTCAAAACTAAAACTTTATTCTTCTTTAAATTAGGTAAAAAGTACGTTGGCGTCCTGGGGTCACACGAGAGAAAACATTTTAAAACAGCTATGAAATAAAAAGTCAGAATTCTATGTTAAAAGCATCATTTTCTGCTATTTCTAACGCAAATCTAAATTAAATAAAACTTTAGCGGTTTTATAGTATCAATCCTATTTGACCATCTAGTATCACTTCGTAGGAGTTTTAGAAGTAACTCAGACACATGCGTTTTTATAATATTCCATCTGTTTGTGAATGATGAGAAAAATACATACAGTTCTTGTAACATATTGAAAAAGTTCACTGTTTTATTCGAAACTTTAGCACCATTGTTTACTATTAAATGTAGGCACAATAATGCCCTGGGGATTAGCACCAAGTATGCGTAATTGGAAGCCAATATGTTTTATGCGCATATATTCGTCCCATTATCATACCCATGAGCTCATATGTCTTTAATATTTAAATTTTAAATTTTCAGAAGTTTTGTTACAAAATTAAATAGCCCTTCCCCTGTGTAGTTGAACATTGGGTTGCATGCTATAAAGCCTCCTGTATTTGGACCTTTTTAGAACGGCCACTTGAAGGACATAGCGCAAAATAAAGCTACACTTGTATCCGATGTACGTCAAAAATGATTGAATAGTATTTGGAATTACGAACCATATCCAAAATCCTATTTTTTACTTTAGAAGACATTAATTAAATAATTTAATTTTGTGTCTGGTAGCCTAAATAATGGGTCATATTTAAAGAATTAATTTGTGAGTTATACACTTCACTAACATGCTCATCACTGGATCAAAAAAAGGAAATCACCTCGATAGCTTTGAGAAACTTTCCATTATCATACTTAAAAAGTATTTTAGAAGAATCCTGGAATGCCAGATATTGTCTGGATAAAAAATTAACAACTGCAACAATTCTTTCTAAAATGTCATGGCAATATTTTTTTTCAGTTTCTAAAACGCATAAGTGATGATCATTTACAGTAGTGGATAATTGTAACATTTTCTTCAAATTCATCTTCGTATTCATGTGAGCATTAGTTAATATTGATGCTTCATATCTTTTTATGGCTATAAGGATAAGTGTAGCCAATCAGAAAAACCTTCGCTATCACAAAAACTGTTGAAAGTCTCGCTGAAAAGCTTACAACAGGAACAAAACATGAAATTTTTCGAAAGGGAGGAAATGAGCCAAATTCTGCCTGCTTCTTCCAGATTTTCTAATTTTCTGAAAAAGCACTTACATGAAAATTTTCCTTTGTCTTTATTAGCAGGAAATTGATAATGGCATCCTATCAAAGGAGGACCACGATCAACCAACATTCTGACCTCGTCATTGGTAATGCTTCTTGGCCATAAACCGGGGTTTTTTGATGGAAAAATACTAATCATCTCAGACTCTGATTCAGTAGAAGCTTTATGGTTAGTCACTAGGCCGCAAGTGATACTTCTAACCATAAAGCTTCTACTGAATCAAAGTCTGAGAAGATTAGTATTTTTTCCATCATAAAAACCCCAGTTTATGGCCAAGAAACATTACCATTTGTTGGGATGGTCGACTCTACAGAGGCTAAAATTTCAATACCAGCTTATGTCGATGGTTCAAATGTTGCATGAAAGGCAACCGCCGCGCCGCGCCGTTTCACAAACTGCATTTTCACCTATCTCTATAATTTCAGTGTTAGAAACTTGAAATGTTTCATACTCCCAACCATCTTCTCTCTTTGTGCTCTCAAAATTTTGCATCAGAAGGTCGTGTTCTTTTTGTGGCTCCTAGAATTTAAGAAAAACTAGATCAAAAATTGTTAAAGACATTTACCTTTTTCTTCCGAACATATGATTTTTTTACGATTAGGTACAATACCGCCCCATTCCAGGGATGTATAATGTAATATTAATATTGATATGGACTAATTTAGATTTTAATTGCAATAACTTTAACAGAAAACAATAAAAAACGATTTTTTTTTTAAATTTAATGGGTATTAGGTGAGTATAATAGGGACTTACCGTTTCATACAATTTAATTTATTTTCAATAAAAAACAGTTACTCCCTCAGATACTTAAGGAAGGAAATAGTATATTATTTTATATGGAGGAAAAGTAATACTTTTCATGGCGCGCTCGTGTTTAACAGCCGAACGGAGTGAGGCTGGTAATAGAGAGCAAGCCATGAAAAGTAACTTTTCCTCCAAATAAAATATGCTGTTTTTTCTTCAAATGTCGACTAATTAATGCAAAAACGTCGCTTTTTAATAGTAATAATAATTATTATTAAAGATAAGTTGGTTCGCAAGGCGGCTTAGGCCGGTGCGGTGTCGGTGAATAGGCTCAGTTTGTTGCTATAATAATGTCATATAAAGCTGTCAGTGGACACTGTCAACAATAATTATTTTTTTAAAATTGCGTTTTCGATTGCGTTTGAATTCCGTATTGATAAGCAGTTATTGAGTAAGTTCGATTAAATAATAACCAATTTGTTCCTAAATTAGTGATTTTTAGAAATGCAGTCACAAATTGAGTGATAAATATAAATTTTAGTTTAATAACTCTTGAGTTGTTGACGCTTATTTTGATGTTGTGATACTCTATGTTGATATGACAACACTTTTACCTCCGCCGGCGGAAAAGTGAAAAGTAAAGCTCCGGCGGAGGAAAAGCGAAACTTCACTGCCGCCTACACAGTCGAGTAATGATGGATTTACTGACGTTTGAAGAAAAATATAAATTATTTGGATTAAAACGCCTTCTGCTATTCTATACTTGAAGACCTATTCGACTCTGGACAGGAAAAAATCGAAACGCCACGCATTGCGACACGCTCTCGCCTCTAATGAACAGGGTTATAAACCATAATGACAGTTAAGGGGCGGAACTTAGAGGGTTTCTTTACTATTTTAGAATGTCTAATATTTCACTTCGCGCATAGTTCTCCGCACGCTTCGGGGGCGCAACCATGCAAAACTAACTCAAACAAACCTAAATTTACAAAAAGAAACAAACATTCCAGTTCCATTTTATTAAAAACGAAACTACCTATAATAAAACATTGTAAAAAGAAAAATTTGGAATTAAAGTTGTACCAAAACACGCATCTCTCGTATATAGTTCAGGAATAGATAATAATATATGTAGCAATCAACATAATTTTTTAATTGTTTTCAAGGATTCAGTTTATGACCCGACTTTAAAAATAGAAAAGTTTTTTTGCCAAATATAGTAAAAATAGTAATATGTATTTCTTATTTTTAAAATAAAAAGGAACTTTCAGTCAGTCTATTACTCCTAATTTTTTGAACAAAATAACCCAAAATATATCCCCTTTTCATCATTTTGAATAAATTAGAATAAGTACAGGGTGTTCACCCATAATGTCCCCCCCCTTTAACTTTGTTAATTTTTAAGCTACAAAAAAAACAAAATTGTAGGGTTTTTAATGTAGTTTTTGCACACGTAAAGGAAAAACAAAAAATTGTACAGTATACAGGATAGATCAAAAATAATTTTTTTTTTAAATCTAGCCCTAATTTTTTATTCGATTTTTCGATTCTACGTAAAATTCTAAGGATTTTTAATGTAACACACTATATGCCTATTCCTAATACTTTAGGAGTTATTGACAGTTGAATTCGCTATTTTGTTTTTTTATGGCAACAGCCACCTAAGAATATAACTTTTTGTTTAGCTTTTGAAGTCATTGAGGTGTAAATATTGAGTTTTCTCAATTCGACCTCATTGCTTCGAGTAGTGATTTTGTATCTTCTGTTTTAAAAATGATTAAAGAATTATTATTATAATTAAAAAATAGCGACTTCAACTGTCAATAACTCCTAACACAGCTTATTCAATAACCAGCTATTCATCTCTATCGAAATCGGAAAGTTGGAGTGTCGGGCACTGCGCATCCTGACAGTGCCCTTAGCGGTTCAGTTTCACGGTCTCGTGATTTTTCAGGCCATGTAATGATACGAAGCGAACTGAATTTAAAATGAATATTCCCTTCAAAAGCTACGACAAATTCGCCCGAAGCTGCGGCTATTGCCCTAAAAAGACCGGAAATTTCGGATTTTTATACAATTTTGCCATTTAAAATCGTTTTCAAACGGATTTTAGACGATAAAACATCGTATTTTAAATTAAACGAATTGTCAAAAGTATTATTCAGATGCCCAGACGTTTAGAAAAATATTAACTCATGGCCCTCTTCTGACTTTCCCAAATCAAAGGATGCCGCCGCAAGATGAGTAGCTGGTTATTGAATAAGCTGTGCTCCTAAAGTATTAGGAATTGGCATATAGTGTGTTATATTAAAAATCCTTAGAATTTTAGGTAGAATCGAAAAATCGAATAAAAAATGGGGGTAGATTTAAAAAAATGGTTCTTTTTGATCTACGCTGTATACTATACAATTTTTTGTTTTTTTTTGTTTACGTGTGCAAAAACTACATAAAAAACCCTACAATTTTGTTTTAATTTTTTTTGTAGCTTAAAAATTAACAAAGTTAAAGGGGGGGGGGGACATTATGGGTGAACACCCTGTACGTACACTTTACCAAGCGAAAGTTTTTTGCTTATCGAAGGCAAAATAGTAAAGAATGACAACACGTTCAATAATGTTTATTTTTCAATAATGGAATAATTAATTTGTTTGAGAAATTAAAAAAACATGTCTTGCCACAGGAATCGAATCCGGGGTATCGTATCACAAGCCCAGCATCTAACCACTGCATCACTAGGCTTGTTGGAAGCAATCCATTGGATCGTGAAGACATTATTGGCCTTTTCGACTGACGCGTGCGCACTTAAACAAAGCCTCTAAGTCTCGACCACAAAATTGTGATTATGGTTCATAACCGTGTTCGCTAGAAGCGAGTTCTAACTTCTCGATTTACAGTTACGGATATTGCATATTGAGATTAAGTTTTGATTTTAGAAATATAATGTTTTCTGTCATACTAGGAATAGGTCATTAAACTTCGATAAGATGATTATTGATTACATTGTCAGTTGAGAAGTTAAAAAAATACATCTCGTTGGATTTGTTGAAAAAGTAAAAATATAATTTGCATAAAAATTGTAGTTCCACTATTTTTTTTAATGGAGCTCTACCTTAAAAACCTTTGGTTTGGCGCTCCTTGCGGTGCCCGCATTGCACACGTGCACGTGGTTGCGGGAGCCCTCTTCGGTTCAATACGGTGAGTTTTCCTTTGACAATTGGGCGAATTGTATCTGCAGGTATAAAAGATGATATTATTATTATGGTAGCAGTTTCATATATGCGTGCATATTTTTCAATTATATTAAGCCTATTACTCAATCAAAATAAATAATTATATAATTCTGTTGACCCTATCATAGTTGAAATACGAGTCCCAAGGGCCCTTTTGTCAGGGTTGGATTTACGCATGGTCTGGCTGAGATGAACCCTAGGGCCTTCCAGGCTTCTGGGGCGACACGTTTCATTTTAAACTTGACTTTACCATCAACAAACATAAAATCAGACCTAATCTTGACATTATTAATTAATCTTCTAAAAAATAATCTGTCACTGACTAAGCTTCAACCTAGACTTTTCTGCTGTCTAAAATAAACATCGGAAAAAGCGGGGGAAAAAAATCGGAAGCCTCAACTTGTCGACGGTATCTTAGTGGAGCTTATAAAAGCGTTCGACTATCTTATGAGAACAAAATTCCCAAAACGTTTTTATCCACGAATATAACAAAACAAAAATTTCAATTTAAAAACACTTTCCGTTTACTTTGATACCAGTAGAAGTTGATTTCGAGATAAAATCTCCTTTTTAAAAACACGGTTTGAATACCGTCTTTTAAATCCCTTGGTCATATATTTGTGGGTGTTTCTTGTCTGCCTTGGTTCTTTAGACCAGTGGCGTAGTTTCAATTTATAGTGAAATAATATGCGAAACGAAGGCAGCAGGTTTCTATATCTGGCGTTTCCCAAGAAAAATTACTTTATTTATTTATGTTTATTTATTTGACCACGGTATATGGTAAAATATACGTGCGATATAGGTACAATGAAACAACAATAAATAAATAATGTGGATACAGACTACCATCCCTACAGTTTTCAATAAATTATAATTAAACACTTGTCAATGTTTTTAAAGCATTACGTTATAATGACATGCTGAATCGAAACAATTTTTCTAACATCGATTTAAGCATCGATTCGATCTGAAATTGTTTTCATTTTATTCTGAAGAGAAAATAATAATTCTTATATCTGTTTATTTTTATAATTTTATTTATTATAATGATTTAAGATAATTAATTATGACCCTATTAATAATTGCAAATTATAAATATTTTATTTGGCTATATTTTTTCTTTGAAAAATATACAGTGTTTCAATAAAGAATAAAATTTCATACATTTTCTGTCACTTCACTCGATGCACTAAATTTGAACTAAAATAATATTTCTTGCTCATAAGACGGCCCCATCAAAAGCTGATCGGGATAAGGTCAGGAGAACAGCTTCCCAATAAGTGTCATGTATCTAAAAATTTATTTTTGAGTAATTTGAATCATTAGATACGAAGTATGTTATGCGTGAGATAACTTAGTTTTCTATTCCTGCAACATCAGCTTTACAGTTGGTGCTTTCAAGTTTTATGTTATTAAAATAATAAAAAACACTTTTTTATTATCGAAAAAATGGGAAAACTGGCAACAAAGTCGACGCACTAATTCAATTACTTGAAACTTTTTACACACCTTTTATAATATCTAGGTTCTGAAAAAATGACACACAAATGCGTGTTGCTCTATTTATCATGTCGAAGCCTAGTCTCTTAAACCAAATACTATTTAAAAAAGAATATTTTTCGATGGGCCACATGATTTTCTTAATTTTTATGAATCTGGAGAATTTAACTTCACTTTCACTTCTCCTATAAAAACACGTGGTGGGTCGATATTTGAGTAGCATGCGATCTATATTGATTCGGAAAATCGTTTTTTTTTTCAGAAAAATAAGGAAATCTATCAAGAGCTTAAATTTTGTATTTCCAAAAGTTTCCACCAATATATACATATTTGCATTTATATCTTAACATTAAATACAACTACGCCGCTGTTCTATACCTGAACTCACCAAACAAACGCCGAGAGAGAAAGAGCTGAAAGCGACTGGACCTGTCACGGGGTCTCAGGTCTGTGCTATTGTCCGGCCTTTGATTAATACTTTTTTGGGCTCTTAACTCTAATCTAAACGAATTGTATCATTAGGATGGAAAAAACTGGGTGTTTTTTAAATTAATGACGTTGAAAAGGAGGCTTAAAAGGCGAAAAGAAATGTAGAATGCCTTTGTTCACCATATGTGCTCAGAATCTAGTTTTAATAATAAGATAATTATTATAAAAATATGTATTACAAAAAAATTATCTGTTGTTGTAGGTATGACACAGCTGCTAAGAAATTACAAAATGATTCTAAAATTTGGTTAGACCAAAGGAAAACAAAAACATATATTTTCAAAAGATATCTTGCTAATAAGTATTTGAAAAAAAAGCATACAGGGTCTATTTAATTTATTATTTAAAAGTAACTCCTACCTTCCGGATAAATGGCAAAATAAACTAGTCATCAATTGAAATGAAAACCCAATTTTTTTCATACCTATACCATCACTTCAAATATGAACGGTGAAAACGGTTCAACAAAAAAAAAATTGTAGCTGCTATCTTTCTCCAACTTGTTTTCTCGAAGCGACCAATGGAATGCGTTAATCTCCTGATAAATGTGGGACGGCACTTTTTATTGAAGATTTTAATAATATAATTTATAATGGGATCAAGCTGACTGTCAAGAGAAACTGGTCGGAGACCATTTATTCTCAAATTAAGCCCGGGATTAAGAAAATAAGCTGTTGCTTTACGACTAGCTTTTTTTTGCTTTTACTGGCAGAACTATTAATATTTTGTTTCGCAGAACAGTATGTTTAAATAGTTATAGGCGATTTTATATGGTAGGAGGCTAGGATTCGATCTTCTACAATAAATATTATGATAAAAAACAACTTCTGTTAAGAGGAAGCAGTTGGAAAATTGTTAAAAATCTGTGGAGATAGTAACTTATTTTATATTAATGTCTTTTCAACTCTGTATAACGTAAAAATCTCGTAATTAACGCAAAATGGGTTACCTC
>MU184565.1:103240-140322 GCA_016904865.1 Pissodes strobi | reverse complement strand
TTCTCATCACAACCATATAAAAACGGCTGAATCATCATTTACGCTTAAGCTGTTCTTCTGTTCGGTCGGTAAATTTTGAAATGAGTTCTAATTCATTCAGTGTTCCCAATCTTGAAAACCAACCCATCAAAGTGAACATTTTGTCAGATATTTCTATACCGGGAATTCTTAGTGACAATAGTGAAGCTTTAAGCCAAAGATCCAAAGATTTTAAAGAAATGGTAAAAGGTATTGTTAAAAATAACATTTCTAAAAGGGTATTAAATCAACAGAGTAGCACACATTATAATAATTCCAATGAAATCTTGCTAGATTTAACTGCAGACAATGTTGCTTTAGAAGAAAATGTTGAAACGACAGCATTGGAAAATAATAATTCTGATCTAAATTTGGAAGAAAATATTGAAATCACAGCTTTAAATAATAATGATTTTGATTTAAATTTAGGAGAAAATATTGAAACGATAGCTTTGGAAAATAATAATTTTGATCTAAATTTAGAAGAAAATATTGAAATCACACCTTTGGATAATAATTTTAATTTAAATTCATTTGAATATAACAATATTGTGGTGGAAAATAATTTAAACTGGGGAAAAAATAGTGAGAGTGAAATTCCATCACAAGTTTTAGATGATTTGACAACATTTAAAGATTTATTAGGAATTCCATCTGATAATGTGGAACTGCCACTAAATAGATCGTTTGATCCAACTTTAGCAGGACCTTCTTGTTCGCGAATCGATGAACAATCAAATAACATTGAAAATACTAATTTAAACATATCAGACAATAGATTTAGTGATAATGATGATGATATGATACCTTGTAGTCAAGAAAGTCCCGCAGTAAAAAGTTCTACCATTCTCAAATCTCTCTTATTAAATAACCAATCAAACTATTTTTCTTCAAAATCTACCTTAAGTAATTTATCAGTTTCCTGCGGGCAAAATATTCCTAATGGCTCTAACGATAACGATTTTGTAAGTTATGACCAACAGAAAAGTCCACTTCTAGCTTCTACTTCGTCACTAACAAATATTGCAGCAAATAATTTTAAATTTTCTATTGATAACTCTGAAAATACTGATGAATTCATTCCAGTTCAAAATTTTATGTTACGAAATGATCAGTTTAGCGACATTTCATGGAATAGTATGAATTCTCCACCTCCTTCTATTCAAAATTGTAATAATTGTAAACAAACCCAAACAGAACAATTTAACAATACAAAAGAGACGCAGACGGAACAAGATACGCAGACGATAGTTTTTCAAACAGACGATACATTTTTTAAAATTCAAAATAAACCATATGGCCTCGCAACACAGATGCAACAAACGAAACAAACACAGACAAATAATACATTTTCTAAAACAGACAAAACATTTTTTAATGTAAAAAATAAATCGTTTATTGTACAAAAGAAATTTAATTCAAAAAACAAAAAAATTATTTCAAAATTAAAAACTTTGGGCTATTCTTTAGATTCTGTGAAATATTTTAATAAAGAAGATCAGGAGAAGTGGAGTCGAATAAAAAACAGTTTTGATGAGTTGGTAAATGCCATCCCTTAACCATCCAGCCATTCCCTTAATTCCTTTAATTTAAAGCAATGAATTTTAACAATGTTCATTATTTCACCTGTTGAATGTAAAGACAGCATTGGATTACAAACAATTTTGAGGAGTTGGTAAATTCCATCGATAACAATCTAAACCTTCCCAAAATCCCTTTATTTAAAACAATGAGTTTCAAACCTTTTCATCATTTCCCAGCCGAATGTAAAAGCAGCTTCACAAGAAGAGACATTTTTATTTTTAAGATTTTCAAAATGCAATTCCAATGTTTTATATGTAAACGAAACTTCAACCGCAAAGATAATCTTATGCGTCACATTCGACAAGTTTGTGGAAAGACAACAGAAATGGCATCCACTTCTACCAATGGTAAGATTTTTTGATATGTGCTATTTAATTTTTATTTTCGTGGTTTAAATGTGTAAACTGTAATTTTCTTCGTTCTAAGTTTTAATGTTTAAACTAACCTCTACTTCGTTTTTTTTTTCAGATGATAAATACTGCAAGGAATGTAAAAAAACTGTGAGGCGAAATATGTGGGCAAGTCATTTGAGAACAAACAGCCACAAAGACAATGCGATAATCAGAAGTAAAGATGGAATCCAAATTATTAAATCTGCGTTTCAAAAACGAATAATATCGTACAGGATTTCGGCAGATCAATTTGAAGTCAACATTAAAAGTTTTTTTAATACAATTTTGAATAAAATTGTAACTGTAATAGAAGCTGAATTAAAAAGGCTAATAACGCTAAAATTAAATTTGGAATTGTTTGGGTTATATTTCAATCCGACCAATGAGGAGTATGAAGTAAAATCGTTTAACACACCATTCCATATTATATGTAGCAGCACAACACTCTCATTGATCTTGGAAGACATGTTGCAAACCATAGACCGAAAATCTGATGAACTAGCAGAACGTGATTCAGGTAAACTATTTTCTTTTGTTGAAAATATTCTAAAAATATGGCCAATTTTAAAAAAATTATCATTTTAAAAATATTAATTTTTAAAATTGTATTTATTTTATTTTTTATTCTTTTCAGGATGGATACTAGTGAAAATTCTGGATGAAGCATGCAGTTATAAATCCTAGGAACAACGATAACTGCTGCTTCGCGTGGTCCATTGTTGCAGCAATTCATCCTCCTACAGGACTGGCCTGTGAAGTTACATCATACCCACATTTCACAACACTGTTGAACGTAACAGGTATAAACTTTCCAGTTACTTTAAAAGACATTCCAAAATTTGAATCACAAAATGAAATTTCAATTAATGTGTATGGCCTCGAACAATTTGAAAAAGATTTTAAATTTGAATATCAAATAATTGGTCCCCTCCACTATACAAAAAATAAGAAAGTAGTTCATGTGAACTTGTTATTAATTAGTGATGATGATGGAAATTTTCATTACTCTTACATTTCCGATTTGTCTAAATTAATTTCAAAGCAAGTTTCTAATCATAATGGCAAAATACATCTTTGTGATGGTTGTTTACAATATTTTGGCACTAAAGAATACTTAGTTAGACACAACAATTTTGATTGTGATTTTGTTAGAATTAATTTACCATCAACAGAAATCAAAGCCGATAAATTTGGAAATAATTCTCCCGGAAATATTCTTAAATTTATTAACATTCAAAAACAGATGGAAGTTCCTTTCGTTGTATATGCTGACTTCGAATGTATTCTTAAGCCTCTATTAAATAATGATGATAATAATTCAGACATGGAAGTCGAATTAGATAATTCTGCATCATACACAATTAAAAAATGTGAACACCTTCCATATTCATTTGCTTATTATATTAAATGTTCCTTTGATGATAGTTTTTCCAAATTTGAACTATATAGAGGACCTAACAGTGCCCAAATCTTTATAAATTTTTTAGAGAGAGATATTTGTAATTTATACAGCAAATATCTTAAAGTTCATAAAAAAATGAATAAATTATCTGAATTAGATAAAATACATTTGAACTACACTAATGAGTGTCATATTTGTGACAAATATATTGATAATGATAAAGTTGCTGATCATTGTCATATCACTGGAAAATATAGAGGTCCTGCACATTCCATCTGTAATTTAAATTACAAACAACCAAATTTTATTCCTGTAATATTACATAATTTGAGGAATTATGATTCCCATTTGTTTATTAAGAATATATGTCAAAATAATGAACAATTATCTGTAATAGCTCAAAATAAAGAAAAATATATTTCATTTGAAAAACATATTGAAGTTGGCTCCTATTTCGATAAAAAATCAAATACCTTAAAAAAAAAATATTTTCATATTAGATTTATAGATTCATTTCAATTTTTACCATATTCTTTGGCAAATCTATCTGAAACGCTTGATGATCTTCAATGTAAAGAAGTATCAAAATACTTTAATGACAAAGAACAATTTAAATATATTCGTCAAAAAGGAGTTTTTCCATATAAATATATCGACAACTACTCGAAACTAGATGAGGTAAATTTGCCTGATAAGGAAAACTTTTATAATGATCTAACAGATGAACATATTTCCGAAAGAGAGTATGAGAGAGCCAACATTGTATTTAATTTGTTTCAATGCAATTCGATTGGCGAATATTCTGACATTTATTTAAAATCTGATGTGTTACTCCTTGCAGATGTTTTCGAAAATTTTAGAAAAACATGTATAAACACTTATAAATTAGATCCTGCTCATTATTACACTTTTCCCGGTTTAAGTTTTGATGCATGTTTACGTTACACTGGGGTAGAATTAGAATTGTTAACCGATCCTGATATGTTACATTTTTTTAAAAGTAATGTTCGTGGAGGAGTCAGTACCTGTATAAGTAGAAAATCTGAAGCAAATAATATATTTCTCTCAAATTATGATCCATCAGAACCAAGCAAATATATTTTGTATCTTGATGCAACAAACTTATACGGTTATGCAATGTCACAATATCTTCCAACAAATAATTTCATTTGGTTAAAAAACGATGAAATTGAAAATTTAAACATAATGAATATTTCTGACACTGCAGAATCAGGATATGTATTTGAAGTTGATTTAAAATATCCAAATATATTACATGATCAACATAATGAATTTCCATTCTGTCCTGAAAATTACAAACCTCCTAATTCAAAATGGTCAAAGTTGATTCCAAATTTAAATAATAAGGAAAAATATGTTCTTCATTATTCTTTATTGAAACAATGCATTGAAAATGGCATAGAGATAGTTAAAATATATAGAGTTTTAAAGTTTAATCAATCACCATGGCTAAAAAAATATATTGATTTAAACACCAAGTTAAGAAATGAATCTAAAAACAAATTTGAAAAAAGTACATATAAAGTAGCGAATAACAGCATTTATGGAAAAACAATGGAAAATGTTGACAAAAGGACTGATATTAGGTTGGTTACTGAATGGGCAAAAAACAGTAGAAAAGATGGCGCAGAAAATCTTATTGCAAAACCTTACTTCAAAGACTTAACCATATTTTCAGAAAATTTAGTTGCGGTTCAAATGCAAAAAGTTTTAGTTGAATATAATAAACCTATTTATGTGGGATTTTCCATATTGGATATATCAAAAACTTTAATGTATGATTTCTTTTACAATTTTCTTAAACCTTCATACGGTGAAAAAGTTAAACTCTTGTATACTGATACAGACTCCTTCATTTTAGAAATTCAAACCGAAAATGTTTATGATGACATAAAGGGTAATATAGATAGATTTGATACTTCAAATTATCAAATCGGCAATTGTCATAATATGCCAATTACTAAATCTGTGGTTGGAAAATTTAAAGATGAATATGCTGGTGAACCTATTGAAAGTTTTTATGGAACCGGAGCGAAAGCATATTGCATTAAAACAGAAAGTGGTTTGCTTAAAAGAGCAAAAGGGGTTAAAAAAAGTAGTATCAAAAATCAGTTAACATATATTCATTACAAAGATGTAGTTGAAAATAATTCAAAAACGTTTTGCACTATGTATACCTTTCGATCTCCTTTACATAATATGTTTACTGAATTGGTGAATAAATTAGCTCTAACTTCTTCAGACGACAAAAGATATAAAATTCCGGACAGCTTTGATACACTTTCATGGGGTCATCATGATATTCCTTTTTATCAATGGGCAGATGAGCATAAAGAATTATTATAAAACAATGTTCCCTCTCTTCTAAACCGATTTTTCAAGGTTGTTGGATTGTATTTAGGATAGGACAAAGCTTTGTATTACTTAAAGGTAGCCTAACTACCAAAGCATGTGTTTAGAAAGTTGTGATAAAGAAATTGATAATATTTCATATAGAAGTTATGAAAAAAGACTTTCAACATTTAATAAATGGAAGGGAAAATTAAGGCCCGAAGTTTTAGCTCGTGCAGGTTTTTATTATTTGTTAATTGCTGATATTTGCAAATGTTTTTACTGTGGTGCTGAAATTTTTGAATGGACGATTGATGATTGTCCTATTGAAGAACATCATAGACTTCACAACAAGTGTGACTTAGCTGAATGTTTGTGGCTTTGTAAGATGAAGAAATGTGAAGACCAAGATGTTGTTATGACAAAATTTAATACAAACATTTTCTTTTTCTCGTTTATAATTTTGACTGTTGCGAATGTCATCATGGCATCCAAAATATTGTAATTGTTATGTTTTAAATTTCATTATCCCTTTTTTTGCTATTTATAATTTGAATTATTGTAAATGTCATCATTCAGTCGATGATACTGTAATAGAGTTGTCTCTTCTTGTTTATTAGAATATAGAATTAAAATTTTAAGGTGTTTTAATCATGTCTCTTACCCCATATATTTTGTTATATTACATTACAAGAAATACTTTATATGTGCATATTCCATATAAAGTGACACATAGTTTAGTTTGTTTCAAAAATACATCGGATTATGAATTACCGCAATCATGTTATCATATGAGAATTGAAAAAATTAATAATAGCAGCCAAGCATTTTCCTTTAAAATGCAGCAGATGAACATTAATAGCAATTTCTTCAAAATTTTATATTATTATGTAAACAATACCATTTATGACACAAATTGGATCATCAAACGTAAAAATGATGAATGTTCCGAATTGATACATAGAGAAAACCCTATAAAATCAACAAATCTTACATATTTAAACAACACCCTTTTTAACGAGCAAGAAAATTCCAAGTGTTATATATCTTATATTATTAATGTAGTATTAACAGTAGGTTTACTTTCTCTCATAACAGTGTTAGGACTTATGTATTATAAATTCAAAACAGAATAATAAGAATACAATTAAAACGAACAACCTTAAAATTTCTGATAAAAGAGTGGGGATGATAACTGGTGGGGATCATATTATATCATCAAAGACTATCTCGAAACAGTTCAGTTTACCAGATCACACTTAATAATAAACATGTATACTAATTTCAGTAAAGTAAATGAGTATAGCACTAATACTAATAATGTGTTTAAGAAAGACGATTCATGTATAAAAATTAGTGAAAAACTTCTAAATTCTAAAGTGTATTATTTAAATAATTCTTCATCCAAGTTCATAGCTGTTGGAATAAGTTTAAGTGATTTTTCACCAAGAATTCTTATTGGAAGCAGAAACGGATTTTATGTGAGTCTAAATGAAGATGAATGGAAAGCTCTCTTGAAATATCAGGGAGTGATAGCTAATTATTTTTATTCTTCTAATTCAGATACACAATCGTTGATGTGTGGTAACATTACTTTAAGCTTTCATAAATATAATGATTGCCTCATCTTAAAAATTCAAAAATTGCATGGAAATTATGTTTATCTTTCATGCAGTTCTGTTGACACCTTATGGTCGCTCATTGAGATTGTGGATTATAGAATTCAAATAATTAACAAACAAGAATTTGAGAAGTATTTCAAATTGTTTCAAACTAGCCTTTGCACACAATCAAGAAACATTCTATCCGACATATATGAAGTGCTAAATCCAAATCAGAATGTCAACAGTGAAAATGTATGTGTGATGCTGGAAATGCTTTTGTTGTATCCGGAACAATTGGAAGAAAAATTAAAAAATAATCTTTCAACGAAGAAATATTATGAAGAAATCGGTCAATATTTGTGAAGATAAAAATAAACTATATTGGATGGTGGTGTGGTCCTTTGCTTACAGGCAAGCGCGAATATCTGAATATCAGAAATTTTATGCAGACAGGCTTCGATTTGATAGAAGAATTGTGCAATGTCAAAATGTTTTGGACATATTTCTGAGTAAGGAACATAGGAACAAGATTTTTAATGAAAGGTTTAATGTTTAAATTTAAATTGATTTTTAATAAAATATTTCAATACTAACATTTGTTTTATTTGATAAAAAAATATATAAAAATTTTAATTAAAATACGTTTAAGGTACAACCATTAAATTATAATACATCTCTTTTAAGAATCCATGAATTGTGTGATTTATCCAATCCAAGCCATTTAACATATACTTTATTTCCTTTTTTTCTTAATACTTTTTCTACCAAATAGACATCTGGATGTTTAACATTCTGCAACTCTTCTCCATAAAACCCTCCTGCAATTTCTTGGTTCTTTTCATCTTGAAGCAAATATGTAGTAGGATTTGTAACTTTAACTTTTTTTATGCTAAATATTTCATTTGACCAATTCGGCGTGTAACTCTTGGAAAATGCTTCTCGCTGCTTGCTTATCCGCACATAATCACCAACCCTAAATTTTGGAAACTTTGGATCGATTGTTTTTGCACGAGTGAAAGATGATCTTAAAATGTCTTTTTCATTATTTTTGTTAACTTCAACTGGCTTTTTATTGATTGTCGAATGTTTTGTGTTATTATATTTCTGAACTATTTCATCTAAAATATCAATCCATTTGTACTTTCCACGCAAACTAAATTTTTTCCACATTAAATTTTTTATAGTTCTGTTCACTCTTTCCACCACACTGGCTTTTAAATTAGAATAAGTGTTATAATGATTTATGCTAAAATCAGTCATTAACTTTTGAAAATCTTTGTTAAAGAATTCTTTTCCCATATCAGTTTGAAGGTGTTTTGGAACATTTTTAACAGTTTCCAAAATTTTTCTCATAGCTTGAGTAACTTCTTTTCCTGATTTTGATTTAATTGGTTCTATCCAAACATATTTTGAGAATACATTAATTACTACCAACATGTAACGATATCCTCTATTCAATTTCCAATAAGGTATCATTTCGACTAAATCAGCTTGCCATAAATCATTTAAACCTTTTACTATAACCCTCCGACGTTTGTAATATTTTCTGCTTGGCTTATGAAGTTCATTAACAATTTCTTCTTTAAAGTTAACAGTCATAGTTGTAAATTAAGAATGTTTATTGTTCTATTATAATTGGACATTTTATTACAAGTTCTCCATAAAACAAAGGCAAATATGTTATCGATTTTTTAGCGTTGTGGAAACTGATTATATCACCTAATATAATTTTGGTTTTCGTTCCATATTTTACTGCTTTACCGTTTATATGAAGAGCAACATCTTCTTTTGGATATTCAACTTTCTCTATATATCCCTCTTTGAATGGGAAAACATATGTATTTCTTCCATCTTGAAGTAATTCATATTGATTATTAATGGAATCCCATTTTCCGATAAAAGGTAAAACAATGTTATAATACAATTTTACTTTATTAATATCCACAATATTTAAGATCTCAGAAGATGAAGAAGAAGAAGAAGAAGGAGCATTTCTATATTCTAATAATTTATTTTGATCTTTGAAAAGTATGTGTGATCCGAATTTATCAATCGACATTTTACCTTCATGGACTATAACATAATAATTGTTTCTTTGCAATTAATTACCTTTTATACAATTATTTTTGCTTCTCGAAGTTCTTCCAATATTGATATAATCTCATTTTGGTGGCCCGTGTGACCTGCCATTTGCGAAGAAACCAGTAATTTTAATCTTTCCACTAGTTCGTTTACATCATCATAATAGACATAATCAATTTTTTTATTTGATAAATTTAACAACGTTCCTCCTTTTGTAGATCTTGTTTTTGTTGTTCTCTGACGTGTTTGAGGTGGTCTTAATCTGCTTAGACTTGAAACGCTTGAAATGCTGGATGTAGTCGATTTGCTCGATTGTTTCAGTATTTTTTTTTCAATTAAATATGGTTTAATTATTGTTAGATATTTCGGATCGGTAGTTCCCTGTATCTGTTCATTAGCATCATAATTTCTTCTATAAGCGTTTGTTCTTTTTAAAATATCCATATAATTTTCAAGATCTTTTGATGTATAACCCTTTGGATCTTGGAAAAAAATGAGCTCATACAATCCGGGAGTTCCTTTGTAGGTTAAATTTTTAACTTTCAAATTTTCTTTTTCAAAATCAATTAAACTATCTCCAATTTTCCATTTTTCCGCTACAGGGTCATGAGTTAGACCGTGAGTGTTATCCACATCTCGTCTACCCTTAATTGCCAAATCAACAAATGTTCTTACGAGCGGATGAAATGCCTCAAGATATTCCTCATAAGCAGGAGTTCTAGTTAATTCAAGGATGTCTTGTCTAACTTCTTCGTCAGTTGGTTCGATTATAGTGGACTCGTTTGGACTAGAAGTACGCCCTCTTGCTTGAGATGTCATTGTAGAACTCAATCTGCGACTAGGGCTGGGTAAAAAAACATCATCATTATCACTATCATCATTCTTCTCATATATTTCTTCATCTTGCAAAAATGATGGTATTTCAGTGGGGAGATATTTTTTATATATGTTTGTCTGTCTTCTTGTTGGTTGTTGTTGTTTGATAGGTGAAAATTTAGAGTGTTGAAGAGTTGAAAAGAACGAAGGTGAAGATATTTCCCGTTTTATTAATGGTTCCGATTTTATAGTTTTAATTAATTCCTGCAAAGGTTGAGTAATGGGCTTTAACTCTTTTTCTTGGCGAATTTTTGATTCTGCTATATCTGACTTTAGGGCTTGATATTTTCGCTTTACGGCTTTACGAGCTTTCACTAGTTCTTTTGCAATTTTCTCGTTCATGTTTATAGATATAGCTTAGATTATGAACTAATATTAACTTAATTGAAATGATGGTTATATATATTTTCTAAAATTTAATAAAGTTATCAAATCCCTTTCGATAACGACCAGATTTCATGTTGCAATCTTTATCAATAACTACAAAATCATAATCTGACCGCCAACAAATACCACATAAGTCTTTAAATTGTTGATAAGACATATCGGTATTTACATGATCATCATAAATATGTTTTAAATTTGTACCATCTTGTTTAAATATTATTAACAAATTGGTATTATCTCTAATTAATTGTTTAGGAACAGCTGAATATGTTTGGCTTAAATAAAAACAATCAGTATTTTTATGTCTACCGAAACAGAAGTAATCTCTCATAATATTCTGATCACAAGAAACAATGTCATCAAATATGATTATAGAATTAGGTTTAATTTCATTCGGTGGTAATATATCTTCTTCACGAGATGATTCAAAATATCCTATTTCTTTAATTGAGTTTAATAGATTTCTTAAAAACTCGTATTTTGATTGATATAATGATTTTGAGTAAATATACACATTTCCAAATCTTAAACCATTTTCGGAAGTTAATAGGGCAATAATTACATTAGTTTTCCCACATCCAGAGGGTCCTACAACTATTGCTCTTTTACATGAACCTCCAAACAAGACACCATGCTTTCTAAAATTTATTATATCTAGATCATGATTTTTTATCGGTAAAGAAAACTGTTGCTTTTCGATCTGCATTAGATCAGTGTTGAGCAAGCTCTAACTGTTTCAATGAAGAAAGGAACTGTAAACTTCATATTATATATATAATGGGATATGTTACATCTAGCTCTATTAAAAGCTTAATGCTCGTGTTGAAAGGTGGTTCACTAAACAGTCTTATTAATAAACTACCTTTTGAATTACACATTCCATCATACAAATATTGTGGTCCAGGAACAAAACTTGTTAAACGTCTTGAGCGAGGAGATAAGAGTAAAAATCCTTTAGACGAAGCTTGCAAAGAACACGATATTGCTTATTATAAATTTCCCGACTTGAAGAATCGCAACAGGGCAGATCAGTTATTAGCGGAAAGAGCTTTTCAAAGATTTAAATCGAGTGACGCTTTTTTAGGCGAACGATTAGCCGCACTAGGAATAGCGGGTATTATGAAAACTAAGTCTAAGTTAGGTATGGGTATTCAAAAGAGAGGAAAAGGAATAAAAAAAGGCAAAGGAATAAAATTGAAAAAACGAAAAAGAACTACCAGGACTATCTCATTTCAGTCAGCGTTACGAAGGGCGAAAAGGGGGATATTGGGAAGAAAATACAAAAATTTACGAATTGCGGCTGAAGATGCTCTAGCATCTATCAGTAAAGGAAACGTAAAGGTAAAACAACCTGCTAAAAGAATTATCCCAATTCCAAAATTCGGTGGTTTGTTACCGCTAATTCCAATATTTGCAGGACTCTCTGCATTGGGAGCACTAAGTGGGGGAGCTGCAGGAATTGCTTCATCAATAAATGCGGTTAAAAGTGCAAAAAATAAACTTGAAGAACAAAAAAGACATAATAAGGCTATAGAGCAAATGTCAGTTGGTAAAGGTCTCTTTTTGCGACCTTATAAGCAAGGTTGTGGATTATATTTGAAACCCTATGCAAAAAACTGTTAAATATGCTACCTCGCAAACCACTTTCAAATTTTGAGTTAAAAAAATATGTGAGGCTTTTGAAAATCCCTAATTTTCGAGGAATATTTATGCGTAATAAACTACCAAAAGTTATAAATAAAGTTGAATGTGCAATTATTAATTTGGATGATCAATATGGTCCAGGAACTCATTGGACAGCTTATGTAAAGCACGGTAAACAAATTATTTATTTTGATAGTTTTGGAGGTTTAAGACCACCTGCAGAAATAATATCATACTTCTTTAGCGATGGTAGCAAAAATGACATCTTTTATAATCATGATTCCTATCAATCATATGATTCATCAATTTGTGGGCAACTTTGTCTACAATTTCTTTATATAAACATGTAATTATGAACTATTCTTTATTTTAAAGAGGTTGTGGGAACTGACATGTCATTTACAATAGCTCTTTCTGCACAAAGTAGTGAACTTTTTGCATCATTTAATCCACCAATTTACTTAGATGAAGACTCAGATTATGTTATAGGACTAACAAATTTTGAAACTTTTAATGCCATTCCCAACATTGATGAAACTAATAACAAACTGTATTACGGGAATTCAAACGATTATGTTGAAATACCTGCTGGTAGTTATGAAATAGGCGATATAAATAAATTTCTACAAAATATTTTTGATAAAAAAGGAATATCTTTTCACTTATATGCTAATCATAACACTTTACAATCTGAAATTAAATCTACGGCTGATATTACATTTAAAGATGGAACTATTGGAAAAATTTTAGGATTTAAAAACCAAACTATTAAAGGTGATGGAAAAAGTAAATTATCAGACAATCCAGCTGAAATTATAAAAGTTAATTCCTTATGTATAGATTGCAGTATTGCTGAAGGTTCCTATCTGAACGGAAGACCTGTCCATATTATACATCAATTTTTCCCAAACGTTTCGCCAGGATTTAAAATAATTGAAAGTCCTCAAAATATTATTTATTTTCCGGTAATAGTGAAAGCAATAGACAAAATTACTGTTAAAATATTAGATCAGAATCTCGATTTTGTTAATTTTCGAAAAGAAACTGTTTCACTAAGATTACATGTAAAAAAACTAAATTTATAATGGTTATTTTTTATAATAGAAACGATATTCAATCAACAGCCAATATTCAACAAATTCAAAAAACATATAAAGCTAAACATAATAAAGTTAAGTTTAGTAGTCGAGTCAACGCTAATAGATTAACAAGTACAAACAAACAATTTCTTAAATCACTTGGACTTAAACTTTTGAAATGAGTATACTTAATGTTAGCGAAAAACTTTATATTGACAATTCTATTACTCACTCAGAGTTGCATTCTTATGAGCCATATTTGCCAACAAAATTAAGCAACAATGATGAAATACTAATTCCCGTTCATGAAATTGAAAAGTATACTCTTCCCTGCGAAAGTTTTCTTTACATAGAGGGAAAATTATCTAAAGCAGATGGAACAGTTTCTAAAACACTATCTCTTGTAAACAATGGGATAGCATTTCTCTTTAGAGAAATGAGATATCAGTTGAATGGGGTTACGATAGATTCTATAAGGGATGTTGGTTTAACATCCACTCTAAAAGGTTACCTCTCATATAATACAAATGAATCTGACAAATTAAAAAATGCAGGATGGTCACCAAAGATAGCAAATACATTAGTTGATGAAAAAACTGGTTCATTTAATGTTTGCATTCCTCTTAAAATGTTAATGGGTTTCTTTGAAGACTATAGGAAAGTTATATTAAACGCAAAACAGGAGCTAATAATTGTGCGAGATAACACTGACAATAATGCTATTATAACTACCGATCCAAGTGAAATACCAAAAATTACTCTTCACAAACTAACTTGGAATATACCACATATTTCAGTAGCAATCCCTCAAGAATTATCATTAACAAAAATTATTGATAAGGGAACAGATTTAGTTATTGCATTTAGAAGTTGGGAATTAGTTGAATATCCGGAACTGTTGAAAACATCCAGACACAATTGGCCTGTTAAGACATCTACTAGAGTTGAAACTCCTCGTCATGTTATAGTTGCGTTCCAACAGGAGAAGAGAGATTCGAAAATATCAAATATGAGTGAATTTAATGATATAAACTTGAGAAATATTAAAGTTTTTTTAAATTCTGAAAGATACCCCTATAATGATCTTCTCCTGGACATAAGTAATAATAAATATGCTATATTATATGAAACGTATTCCCAATTTCGATCTTCTTACTATGCAAAAACCGAAGAACCTTTATTTGACCCAAGCGATTTTAAATCAAAAGCTCCTATTGCTTATATAAATTGCTCACATCAAAAGGAATCTTTACAAGCTGGACCTGTAGTAATGAGAGTAGAATTTGAACTAAACAAAGATTTAGAAAAAGATACTTCAGCGTATTGTTTAATATTACATGATAAAGTTTTCACTTACAACCCACTCACTAAACTTGTTAAACAACTTTAATTTTCAAGTTGCTTTTAATATTACATTTCACCCCCACCCTCTTGAAGCACTACATTTATTTAACATTTGAACAAATATTTCTTAGTTGTATAAGATCATTTAAAGATAGAGCAACTCCAAGCAGGTTCTTAATATAGTTCATGAAGTAATGATCTTACAATATGTTCAAGAAATTAGACATTTTCATTAAAAATTTAGAAGAACTGAAAAAACGTATTGAATCATATTCCAATAAAAACTTTGTGTTTAAAAAATTTGCAACTTTAAAAATATGAGATTAGTTTTGGATATTCAAGCGTTCAAAGATGAAAAGAATAAATTTCTATCTAAAGAATTAGCTGCCTATGATGGAGAAAAAATTAGTCATTATGTTTTCAAGCAACCATTTTCTTTGAATTCTCTTTCTCCTGAAGCGCACAAGCAAGCTGTATGGTTAATGAAAAATCACCACTGCATTAATTGGAATATCGGTTATACTCCACTACACCACTTTTCAACAATTGTAAAAAAATTGACTGAACAAGCGCAATTTGTTTACGTTAAAGGAAACGAAAAAGCAGATTACCTAAGAAAATATTCCAGCAAACCAATAATTGAATTAGATGAACAACCAATTTTAATTGCTTCAACACCTAAATGTTTTTATCATTCAAAGTCACCATCTATGTGTGCGCTTTCAAATGTGTTTTATATTTATAATAATTTTTTTATGAATGAATAAAAAAAAATAATTTTATTTAACTTTGTTTTATTAAATACATTTCATTTCTCACATTTAAATTTCCTAATACACACATATATTCTTATAATATAATTTTAACATATTAAGTTCCAATACAAACTTTACTCTGTCTTTGTTCTTTAAGAACTCGCTACACACTTGTACACCTTTTTTACAAAACTCAGCATGTTGCATATAGTTCTCATACCACAGTATATCTTGAGCTTCAGCATCATTTCCCGCAAGCGCATAAAACCGCGAACAGGCTTCCGACATCAAAAAGTTTTCATAAAGTTCTAACACAAAGTTCTCCATATCTTACACAAAAACTTCAAATTGAAGTTCTCCCAATTCTTCTTCTGCCAATTTTATCACATCTAATATAGTTGGATCTCCTATATATTTCTTCAAACTAACCACTTCAACAACAAATCCCAATTGTTTCAGTTCAACTACAAACTGCAATACATTGAAATTTTCGAAGTATTGAGCACAAGCGGACGCACCTTTCGAATAATGTTCCGCAAACTCACAATAAAAGTCAACATATTCTGGTCTGCTATGCATAGCATTATAATAATTATCTGAAGTTAATTGGTTAAATTCTTCATGTAACTTTTTCACAGCCTCATCCATAACTGTTAATGTATATAACTAACAGCGACTAAATGATCGTAAGTATCAAAGTTTCTTATAAACAGAAAATTCCTTTTTATTATCACATTGATGTCCTGGGAATGATATAAACTAGTTCATTATCTTCTTCATTATTATCACCATCTAGAATAGTTTCAAAAATATCTACAATTGATTTAGTTTCTTTCACAATAGCTCTTTTTTGATTAGTATATTTTATATTAATGTAATCACAATGACTTCTACACAATGGACAAACATCCTTCGTTTTTAACCATTCTGTCAAGCAATCTAAACAAAATTTGTGTTCACACCAATTTGGTGTGCAAATGTTTTCTTTTTCCAAAGAACTAAAACAAATAGGGCATTCCTCTTTCAAATGCACTTCACTTTTTTTCTTTTTTGAACTAACTGTTTCCGAACTAACTATTTCTGAATTGACCCTCTTGAGTACTCGATTTCTTAATTTGAGTTCTTCCATTGAAAACTAAACTGTGAAGTGAAGAAACATACAGAACTGCTGGTTTTATTATGTTTATTTAAGAGGGGAGGGGAAAAGTCAGGGTCAGGGGCAAGGTCAACATATATGTAGATAAGGATGGGAAATGTATTAATTACATGATGAGAAAGACTCCTCAGTAAGCAAAAGAGAGAGAGCCCTCACGGAGGATAAGGTAATTACCTCCTCCGTGAGGACTCACTCTCGTTAACACACTACTAATAATTTATTCGCAAACTAAAAAATAGGACGAGGAAGAAGACGAATATCAGTTCTAAATCTGAAATTTCTTACCTGCAAGCGTATTAGAGGCAAATATCTCTTGTCCTGTCCCAGATGGAGAGCTAGATAATTTTGTAAAAATTTCCTTATAATGGTCAAAACAAACTCCACTTGATCTGTCTATAAACTTCTCTATTGCATCAGCGCTTCCAGATAATATGTCCACTCGATTACAAAATGTAAGCCACGTCAGTGCTCTGGAAAAAAAAAACGTGTATAACCAATACAGTTTCAGATTTGAGAAACATCCACGAAATGGCATAAGTAAGAATTCTGATCCATCCCATTGTGTAGCTGAAAAATGTATACCAACCCTACACTTTCACAAACACATTTTCAAAATACTGCTCGTTTCCGAAAGACAAACAATTACGCCTACTTCCTTAATCACTAATCTTACTAGAAATATTCATGAGCTGGTTGGTTAAACAATGAATTTGAACCAAGAATACCTTAAATACATATAAATATGTTTGTTTGTGTTAATGTAGAGGATTGCACTATGTTGTCAACATATAATTAAGGGAAACTTAAATGCACATACCATCATATCAACGCTATATAACTAGTTTCTGAAGACAAAATTCAAACATTTTTGAAGTGAAACATCTTTAGCGAGGGACCCCCTTTCCAGGAGAGGGGGAGAAGAAAAAAAATAAAATAATGAACTTCGGGAAAACGGGAAGAGCTACGGGGTCGAAATGTTTATGGTAAGTGCGCCTCATGGGGGGCTACCTATGATCATATGGGCGATCGGGGCTCTAATTTAAGGAAAGATTTTGGGGAAAACCCCGTTTTTTGCCGATATCTACAACGGAGCCTCGGATCGAAAAATTGACAAGCGATGACCCCGCACCACGGGGTCATCAGTGGGGGGGTAGGAATTATACCCCCCCCCCCCCCCCACCTCCCGGATACCAACATTTTCGAAAAAATTTAAAAATCGTCAAAAATTGTTAGGAAAGTTAATAAACATTAATAAAATAAAAAGGTAGAGAACAGCGGGTTTCGGCGAAAAAAAGGCGAAGGAGTTCAGCTGCAAGGTCGGGGATGGCAAAAACTGGAAGAAAAAAAGGCTTCATGAAAAAAATCGTTTTTGAAAAATGGGAAAAAATTGAAAAAAAACGCAAACTATGTTCGGAAAGTTAATAAAAGTATTAGGTATAAAACGAAATAAGTAAAAAAATAATAATAAAAAACGTAAAAGATTGTTCCGAAAGTTAATTAAAGTATAATAAAACCAAATGAGAAAAAAAAATAAAAAAAGGAAAAAATTGTTTGGAAAGTTAATAAAGGTATTATAAAACGAAATAAGAAAAAAAAATAAAAAAAGTTAGAGAAACGTGGTTTTCGGTGAAAAAAAAAGTTTGAAAAAAAAGTTTCGAAACTGGGGGCAAAACTTAAGGAAAAAAAGCTTAAAAAATAAAAACTCAATCCCTAATATCTCGTTCAGAAGTTTCACTTCAGTTGTGTGCTTATAAAGGTGAGGCACATATATATTTTTTCTAATCAATCTCTAAACAATTTTACGACCTGTAAATCTTGAAATAATAGAGGTAAAGAACTTAAAATATATAAACAAAAAAGGATTATAAGCGTATAATATCAATCACATTCGTTTTGGTAAAACATTTTAAATTAAATAAATAATTAATAAAGATTTTGTCATTTAAATGCAATTATCAAATCATTAAATTGGCTGACGGCTAAACTCATGCCCACATCACAAGATTGAAATGAAGGTAATCTTTCGAATACATTGTTAGAAATACTAATAATGACTCCATCGGTTTGTTAATAATGAATGTTTCAACGCCTTGGTTTTAAGGTCACGACTTAAAACAACGTTGATAAAAAAAACTCTGACGAAAAAACTAGCAGTTCAGAGCACTAACAGATAAAACCGAACGAACTAACACCTAAAAAGAAAAATGCAATAATTAAAAATGAGTGAATTGACAAATGATAAAAATACTGACTATTCCTCTGGAAGGTGATCAAGAGATTAAAAAGGCCGATAATCTAGAACCCCCGAAGACAGATCGCAGATGGACTGGAAGCAATATGCAAAACTTTAAAGGTTTACAGAACACCTTGAAGACACCTTCCAACCAAATAAAGGGAGAATAATTACCGAGCAGAAATTTCCCTGATACGAGACAATACAAATATTAGACCAATCTCTCCAAAGGAAATAACATATGAAAACCCAAATAAAGATCTCGGCTTTGATCTAGTTACTAAGAAATATTAAAAAACTGCCAAAGAAACCAATAATTAAACTAACACATCTTCAGCTTAATGCATATTACTAAGATGTGGAAAGTAGCAAAAGTCACGATGATTCTCCAACTAAGAAAATCTCATGAAGTCTAACCTCTTTATTGCTTGTATTATAGAAACTGAAAAATATTACTCAAAAAGTGAAACGCAACACTGAAGAACATAAATTAATACCCAATCGTTAGTTTGGCTTTAGAGAATAAAGTACTGAGGAAATTTGCAAATATTTATTCAAGTTAGTAAATTACAAACAATCTTTACTTACGTCAAACAAGAAAATAAAATTATAAAAGTACTAACAAAGAAATACTATAATTAAGAGAAGACAGTTAACATTCCTTAACCATTATTGAATCAAGGTTGAGGTGTGGAATCTGTTTTTGGGGAATGTCTAGTCGTAGTAATAACCTAGTGGAATCACTTATTCTACAAAAGCGAGCTATTAGGTATAACTGTGCTGCATATAATAGGGCTCATTGCAGACCATTGCTTATTAAAGAAAAAAATAGCTTTATACAGTTTATTTATTTTAGAAACGGTTAATTCGCGCGTAAAAGTCGACAAAAACTGTTCTCTCGTAATGTTTTCCACGCCACCCGAAATGTTTCCACGCCACCCGAATGTTTCGGACTTGATGCATTACTTTGTGTTAGTTTACTTTCTAGTAGACGCGGCACACCGCAATGTCGAAAATATTTTAGCAAGATAGAGCATGTCGTTTATGTAAATGACCAACTTTTCAGAGCGATCGGTTGACTGGTTCGTCAGAAACGACTAAAGTACCCTTGTAGAAGCACTTCAAATAGAGTTACAGGCTGTTCCTAGCCACTGAACTATGAAATACGGGTAAATTCAAATTATCCCTCAATCGGGTTGGATAAGCATGTATATTTCAATTTTGGTCAATATTTCACACCTAACTTCTAAAAGAGTTGTTCAGGCCCAGCGTCCAGAATTGACTGCTACGAAACTACTTTTATAGCACAGAAGAATTTCTAAACTGTGAATTTTAAAATGAAAATTGTATCAGCATATCAGCATAAAAGTATGTACAGGCGTATAGGAATAGGCGAATCTTTGCCACCCATGATGAGTACTTAGTGCGCAGCTTGTCTGGGAAGGCTTGGGAATACGTTTTTGGGCAACCCGAGTTTATCGTAGACTTGAAGTGGCAAACTTGCAAGGCTACCTTTATGTCTATACTGCTCCCGAATCAAAACTATTAACTCCAACACCAGGAGAAATTCATACCAGCATAACACTAAAGTTGCAGCCTGCAAAGAAGAATTAGATTTTCCTTTTAGCTCAACCCATGTGACAACGGGTATATTATGTTGAAGAATATAAAGAGAAAAAAAACAAAAAATAAAGTTACTGCTCGCAGAGGCCAGGACTATAACAGACTTATAATTAGTAGCTGCAATAAGTTCACGTATGTCTAGCAGATTGTAAGAGATTGATAATTGTGGAAGGGGAGGGTGAGTATTCTAAATACTATCGTCGACAACTTTGACGAATTTATTCCTTGTACAACGTCAAACGTTCTAAGCTGATTATCAAAATCGGAATATTTATCTTCTTGCAACATTATTTTTTGTGATATCAAGGCTTAAAAATAACGCGTTGAGAATATGTTGAAATCTCTTTCAACCTACAAAAAAGTGTGCAAAGGAAGTGGCAATGTCTCCATGTCACATTACAAACAGCTCATTCCATTTTTGTCTCATCAACTTAAAATTGGAGGTTCTCAAATCTCTATATATAAGAAAGGTACAACAATGATAGAGTACTAGCATAAGTGACAATTTCCACCAGACATCTGCAGTTTCTTTAAAACAACTGCATAATGTCTCTCAGCATGGTTACCACAACCGATCAGCTGCCTATGGTTTTAAAGACAAAACTGAAAAGGGCTTGAAAATCGATATCTATATTCCTTGACCTGTCCAAGGCTTTTGACAGTGTGGATCATAAAATGTTAAAGAATCATGAATCATACGATGTAAGGGGGGGCGGTTTTAGAGTGGATACATTCGTATTTGAGTAATCTGAGACAGAGGCTGTTTGTTGAGAGAAGTGGGGAGATGTTTTTCTGTTTCTAGAGAGGCGTCTTCATCTGGGTATTTGTCAGGGTACTGTGCCAGAGTATTTTTTATCACTTATGTTAATATTCTTACTTCGGGAATACTTAATCAGGGCTCCTATTTAGTAAACTTTGCAGATCACACGAATATTACTGTCATCAGATAGCACTACCAGGTCTTCTAGGTAACGCAAATGATCGCATTATCATGAAAACAGGCTCATTCTCATTTTATAAAAAAGACAAATTGTTTATATTTAGAACCAAACAAAGAAATAGTGGTATTCCAGAAACAGTTCATCATGCTCTCCAGAATGTGGCTATGACCAAGGGTACAGGGCCTTAGCTAGGATTTTTTTACCTTAGCCGTCAAGGACGGTTCTATATATTTGGAGAGGCCCAAAACCCAAGTTTACTAAATACTATATTAGTAAACTTTACCGAAACTCAAGATGTACCGCAGACGAAACTTTTTCGGCATCACGTATAAATTTTGCCAAAATTTGGTTATTTTTTTTATGAAAACACAAAGTATGTGAGTATGGTTCATATTTATTTATTTTTTTACACAAATAATGTATCTTACCTGAACCAAAAATACAAATTACAAAAACTGTTACAAGAAACTTCAAGCAATTAGCTAATTATAGCATTTAACGTAATATCACAGAAAATTAAACAAAATAAAGCACCTCTGTGTTTAGCTCTCGCAAAATCAAGATGAACAAATATATAAAATCCGTCAATCCACATGCCACAACAAGAATTATTTTTAACCATATTGAATTACAGGCATTCTTTTTTACTCGAGGCCGAGGCCGTTATTTAGTACAACAGTAATAGACGCCCCAATAGATGGAGGGATTTATGTTACAAAGATAGGGGATCATATATGTGTGTATAAAGTTTTTTAATAAGTTGCCTAATGACCGAACTCAAATTTTAAAAAGTCTGAAGCCATACTCAGTCAACGAGTTTTTGGATCGTATTTTTTTAACCATGTGTATGTATTGTATTGAGGCACAACGGGCCCAATTGGTTGTCTAAGTACAAAGCCTGCTAGGGGCCACCCCTTCTAATCCTGATGTACTGTATTGTTATTTTAAGATGGTTTTTAAACTGTTTCATATATGAACAAGTTATGTTATATACAGCCATATAATTGTATCGATTGTAAATTATTTATAATTTACATTTTCTTTTACTTAAGAGATCTTTACTGTGAAATAGTATTTTGTGAAATTTCTTGGAACTTTTTAGAAATGTGTAATTTTTAGTAATCTTTCTTTGTTTAATCTGTGATTATTTACATGTTTTTTTTGTATTTTGCATCTTATGACTTCTGCAACCACAAATGTTTCTATTAACAAATAACATTTCGTAGGCTACAACTTTTGCTTTAGTTGATTTTATTTCAACCGAGTTTCATATGAGACTCTTATCAATATTAATTTATTAAATCGACAAAGTTGCAAAACTTAGCGACATCGATTAGACAACATCTTCAATTAATTTTTTAAAACAAAAAAAATGGTTAATACGTAGACAACAGAAATAAAAAAAAAACAGAAAAACTAGAATACTAGTGATTTTAGATTTTGAATCAATAAATCTATCAAGTCAGACACCTTTGATACGAGAACATGTATTTCGTTTGAAATGAATCCTCCAAAAATATTTTAATATTTAAAGTATCTCTAAATAACTCTAAATATTATCATCTTTTGTATAGACAGCACCATATATTGTACTTACGTATAATAGTCCTTCGGAAATTTCGTAAATCGTACACCCGCGTCGCGTACCTGACGTTTGCAGTTTAAATGAGCACAGATAGTATAAGATTTATTTTCCGGTTCACTCTCATGGGGCACTTGCATATAATTTTCTAACTGTCTGTTGTCGCATTTGGAAGCTAAAACAGAGAAGTAAAATGATTTGCAATTATGGAATTTACTTCAATATAGTTTGACATATGGTAAATATACATATACAGGGTGTCCGGGGCAAACTCTCGGGAGCTTATAGGAGATGTCAAAATAAGTCTAGTGTTTCATATAACCTTTTTCCCTAGGGCGCCTCCTAACGGAGATATAGGGTCGCAAAGGTATACTCGACAATTCACATTCTTGGTTTTAACTTTTAAACCACTCTGTATAATTCAATAAAATTTTGGGATTTTCTTAAGGGGATTATTATCTTTAAATCGGCATTACCATGTGCTTTTTAACGTTTTAAGGAAGTCAGAAACGGACTGGCTCTCACACAAAAAGGGCGAAATTTCTGACAGGTGTCATTCAATTGCGACGAAAATATGATTTTCAGATACTCCTACGATTTTACTAAAAAAAAGGTACTCTTCATTTGTTTTGATTAGATCAACCGTTTTCGAGAAAATTGTTCATTAAGCGATCGTTGTAAAAAAAAGGTCAATGCTCTGATAAATAAATTATTTATTTCAAATAACATTAAATAGTGAAAAAAGCTAAATTATAATATTAAATTAACACAAGGAACATAAAATTGACAACTACTAACTGAGAAGCCTTTAAATTCTAATCAAGTACGAATTTAAAAAAATATTTGAAGCCATTTGTTCTTTACAAATTTTCTGTAATTCATTGCAGGAAAGGAGAATTTATTCTGAAACATTCAGCTTGAGTTTTACTCGATCGAAAAACATTTAAAAGAATTGAGAGACAGGCGAAAATTAGTTTCAAATTTTTGCGGTAATAAAATAAAAAAAGTGCTTTGCATAAGAAGTAGTAGGTTCTGTTTGGTAAAAGTTGAGAGTAAAATATTACTTAAGCAGATGTAAAATATTACTTAAGCAGATGTTCAATATGCCCTCCCTGAACTTGTATACACTTTCTTATTCTACGCCGGTTTTCTCGTTGTACTGCAAACAACGTACCAGGATTATTCCGAATTTGTCCACAATTCTGCCTAATCCATAGAACCGAATCTTCTCTGGTATTAACTGGCGTTGAATAAACTACTTATTTTAAATAACCCCAGAAAAAGAAGTCCAATGGATTGAGATCTGGGGACCTAGCTGGCCACGGAAAAGGTCCTCCACGACCAATCCATTGTTGGCCAAAAACAGCAGTCAAATATTGGCGCACTAAACGGTCGAAATGGAGTGGTGCACCGTCGTGCATAAACCACGTGGATGCTCTAATGTGAAGAGGTACATCTTCCAGTAGCTCGTTCAAATATTGCTGCAAGAATAGCAAGTAGACCAATAAGATGGTTTCCAATTATACCAGCCCATACATTGACTATAAACCTTTGCTGGTGTTTTGTTTGAATAATCGCACGGAGATATATGTAAATTATTAGGAGGTGATTATTCCATCTCGGATAAAACCTGCTTCATCCGTAAACAAAATTTTGCCCCAAAAGTTGATATTTTCCCTATGTCGCTGCAAAAACCAGTTGGCATAGTAGAGTCTTGCTGGGTAATCTTCTGGCGACATAGCATGTACCTTTAGAACGTGATACGGATGAAGTAGTTGTTCTTTAAGGGTTTAAGGGAAATGAAGAGTAATAGGCTACTGCGAGAGTAATTGTATTTAAAGTGGTAAATAAAACGCTGTTTTAAGTCTTGTAAGATTCCAATTGTTCTATAAATTTGTAATCAGTTTTAATGTAGATCGCGCCATGTTTTATGTAAAATACAGACTCCGCCATGATGGACATTTTCAATGTGACATGCAAAATAAAATTTGCCGATATTTTTTAAATAACAAAAAAAACATTAAATTGATGGCTCGAGTTATGTAGAAGTTTTTTGTTATATTTCATCAGAAAAGTAGCATGGGTTGGTAAATTCTTTACCAGAATAGTTTGCAATTAATATTATTCATGATCTGCTTTATATGCGCGCGTTACATTTATTCTCTACCATTACCATTATAAGATGAGACACTTACCGTTAACTATTTATCCAACTTTAGTAAACAAAATAAAACCCTTTTAAGATTAGTTACAATGATTCATGGTAATTTCGTTTGCTGCAAGTATATTTTAAATGCAAAACGTCAGTTACTAAATTTTGATATATACGTACATTTAAAGTTACCTTGAAGAACTCTTTACGAATATAAAATTAAAACAATGGTTTTAATATAGTTTTAAAATTTAGTCTTGAAGACCCTTGTAGGATGGTCCCTTTTTGGCTAGAAGCTGCTTTATGGTTGGCCTAAGACTATCTTGAAGACCATTTGGTTTTATTCGAAGTTTTATTGTATAATTTTAAAGCGACCTTGGAGATCATGATAAAGTCATTAGTGTTACTTGGACATTGACCGATTCTGTTGAAATTACGTGTATAATTCTTTTCTAAAAGAACGGACGCGCAAATGTCAAACCTCCATGCAGAAATGATTATTTGTTTTCCAAGGCCTTTGTGATTTTTTTTTAGCAAAAATTGATAAACCAATTTTATCCAGTGACATGCAATAAAACGGTTTTTATTTTTTTTTCTCGGAAACGATGTGAGATAGGAAAAAATACAAGAGGCAAAGAAGTTGTATTTTTAGATGCTTAATCAAACAATAGTATATTATTTTATATGGAGGAAAAGTGATACTTTTCATGGCGCGCTCGTGTTTAACAGCCGAACGGAGTGAGGCTGGTAATAGAGAGCAAGCCATGAAAAGTAACTTTTCCTCCAAATAAAATATGCTGTTTTTTCTTCAAATGTCGACAAATTAATGCAAAAACATCTCTTTTTAATAGTAATAATATCTAATTATTATTAAAGATAAATGGGTTCGCAAGGCGGCTTAGACCACGGTCGTAGGTGGCCTTGCTTAGACCGGTGTCGGTGAATATAATGTAACATAAAGCTGTCAGTGGACACTGTCAACAATAATAATTTTTTTAAGGTTGCGTCTCCGATTGCGTTTTAATTCCGTATTGATAAGCAGTTATTGAGTAAGTTCGATTAAATAATAACCAATTTGTTCCTAAATTAGTGATTTTTAGAAATGCAGTCACAAATTGAGTGATAAATACAAATTGTAGTTTAATAAGTCTTGAGTTGTTGACGCTTATTTTGTTGTCTGTTTGTATTGTATCTATGTTGCTATGACAACACTTTTACCTCCGCCGGCGGAAAAGTGAAAAGTAAAGCTCCGGCGGAGGAAAAACGAAACTTCACGGCCGCCTACACAGTCGAGTAATGACGGATTTACTGACGTTTGAAGAAAAAAAATCTTAAGGTAGTGACGTAAATTTTTTTTTATATAATAATATTCGCTAAGGTACCTCCGGGACGAAACTGGACTTAATAATTTTAATCTATTTAGGGCTAAATTTGCCTCTTAATACCACAAATAACATTGCCAAATTTTAACAGAATCGAGTCAATATTTTTTAAGACAATAATTTTTTTTTATTTAACATCCTGTATCTTAAAAGCTCTGCATTTCCGGACCCATGTTTATAGAAACTTTTTTTTATATGTAAAGAATCACCCTCTAAAATATCTCCGTCTATTTATCGAACACCCTGTATACTGTCATTTCTATGCTCTCTAATTTTAAAAGGTACAAAACAGCTGATCACTATTAAGCTTCTACTCTCTTAAGAGAACAGTGCAAGGAGCATCATCAAGTTTGAAATCAGATATACGTAAATAAGATTGAAAACAATATTAACGATATATAGATCTTTTTGATAATATGTTCGTGAGCCGGGAATAAGAAAATACGACAAAATAATGGGAAAAGCAATAACTCTCGCCAAAAGATTAGCTATGACTTCACGATATTTGGCAAATACACTTTAAAAATACCGACCGGCCACGAAATGAACACGTTGCCACAATGCAGCTCGGTGTGATCTTAGCTTTAATTAGAATAAGTTTGAGGCACATAACGTTGTAGAACAGAATGTTCATTATCAAAAAAAAAAATGCTACGATCACTACGATGAAATCTAAAATGACCTATACACACGCAGGTAAGTGTTAAGACTTGCCTGTACAGGTCGAGACACGCGAGTAAGTGCGAATGGGTATGTGTCATAACTCACGGCGCGTTCAGTTCCAAGTGCGGCTCGAAGCGAATCAGATTGCGTCTGATTTTTAGAGCAAGTGCGAAGGCCAACTTGTCAGTGTATGTTCAGTTTTTGTTAGGTTTCGCGCCAAGACTATTTCTACGTGATTTTCGTGGCAGAATAGCCCCTGAAAAAATGGTCAATTATAGACTATCAAAGAAACACGAAGACATTATGAGGGAATTCATAGAATTATATAAAGACAATCAGTGCTTGTGGAAGATAAAATCAAAAGAGTATTCCAATAAAATATTAAAAGAAGAGGCATACAAAATTTTAGTTGAGAAGTTGAAGGAAATTAACGAAGAAGCAGCAAAGGAAGACGTTATAAAAAAAATAATTTAATTCAATTAATTAAATTAACATGCGAGTATGTATCACGTTTGGATAACCACGACTTCACCAATTTTCGTATTTTTCTTTCCTTTTTTCCCATACTTTCAACTGCAAGTACGACAGCGGTTGCAATCACACACATTTCTTCGACGTTCATTTTTCGCAGCCCAACTGACGAACCTCCACGTTTACCTGAATAGTGTGTGGCCGCAATTCGTTTCGCACGTGCTCGCGGACTTATCTGGACGAACTTGCATGCGAACTTGCCTGCATGTGTATTGGCCACTTAATATTCGTAGCTTAGAGTATCATCCTGCAAAACTGGTTAAATATTGTTGTTATTTGCCACTTATCTCTTTACCTTGAATATCTTAATTCTTATAAATTATTCGTAAGATAATAAAAACTGAAGCCCATACACATTTTCAAAACTACCGTATAATATACTTAAATTGACTACTAATAAGTTTTGGTATTACCTATTTTGAAGACTCCCTTATTAAGGCCATGGTCGTCCTCAACACTGGCATCCTTATTCTTATCACAACTATTTTCAATATTTTGCTCAACATTAATAGTGATCTTTTCATTATTTTGTGCTTCACTGTTAGTTTCGGCTTCAACTTCATCCAACGTTAAATCAACTGTTTCAGGTTCAGTCAATTCTGTTAATACAACCTTCTTACTTGCAGAATAACTTTGGTGGGGAGGTCTCAGTAGCGCAATATTAGGTGCGAATTTCAAGTTCTTTACTATTTCCACTTGATTTGCACACACTGCTTTGATATGTCTGAGAATGACTCCTCTAGGAGGTGGAACCTTTTTTAAAATTAAAGTTTTATTCAAAGCCACGTTTTGACCTGTCGCCCCCTGGAGAGCTGCTTTAAGTATTTGCATGGAACTTTGAGTGAAAACCCTCTTTTGAGGTTTATTATTATCAGTAAGTTGTAAAGGATCTTGAGCTAATTCCGTCTTAATTTGTTCAACTTTAATTTCTGGTTCATCTAGGCTCACAACTTTAGCGGCATCTAAATCTAGAACAGAAAGAAATAAGAAATATATTAAGTATAATAAAAAAAAAACAAGGAAAATAAAAAACAGGTTTCATGAAGAAAATTATAATTTCTAAACATTTTACTTTCTAATTGTTATTATGTATTAAGTAGTTACGTATTTTCGTTTCTTATGAAAAAACAATAATAAACAAGCTCTAAGAGTTACCAGGGATTATCTGGGACATGTATCTAAGAAGCTCCAAAAAGTTTACAGGAGTTATTATAAATTAAGAAGATACAATGATACCGTTTGGACACATTTAGCTATTTACAATTAAGAGTTGTTTACATTATACAATAAAACCGGCAGTATAATTGTTCATGAGAAAGATTGGCTATATATACACCATTAGGATCAAAACATCAATATATAAAACTAATCTGCATAAAGCTATGGCAAAAAATGATAAAATCAATTTTTTTAGTTGTGATTTGGATAATTCTCTAGTTTTTCCTGAAACATTTTTAATGTTGAAACTATATTCTGGCAAGTTTAACTTTTGTTTGTTTCAACCCATGATCTATTATTACTTACCTTCCTGAATCACATGAAAAGTTGTAGCATGTGGCAATTTAGTTAGTTCACTAATTCTTTTAATAATGGAGTTTTACACATTGCCTATTTTTTTTGAACTTCACACAAACAAAGGGAAAACTGAGGGTAAAATGAGGAATTTAAGGGGTAGGAAAAATATACTTTCATGTATGCTAAATGGGTATTACTGTTCAATAGCTTCCAAGTTATCTGGTAGTCCTTGTATCCCTAAAAAATTATTCTATTCCGCCTACCTTCTTTCTGACCCCTACATACAGGATGGAATTAATGCCAAATAAAAAATAAGAATGCCATGGGAGATGATAGTACATCTATCAAAATATTCCAAACTGACAGAAGTCTATAATTGTTATACATATTCATAAGGGCGGAGATCGTAATGATCTTTCGAACTCTTGTCCAATTTCTTTACTACCTTGTCCTTAAAAAATTATTGAAATACTCGTTAAACCCTGAAAGCTACCTTTTTAAATAGGCATTACTTATTATGCACATCATAATTTGGATTTCAGAGTAATAAGAATACTGATGATGTCTCTTTCCTTAAAAGGCTGTATCTAGTTTGGACACTAATGAGGTAGCGGCAGCAGTGTGCTGTGATTCGTCTAAAGCATTGGAATGTGTAACTCACAGAATACTGCTTCATAAATTAGAATACTATGGATTTCTGGGTCTAGCCCTAAAGTGGTTGTATTCATATCTTTCTAATTGCGATGTGGAGTAGCTCAGGGCTCTGTTCTGGATCCCCTTCTATTCTTGATATCCAGAAATGACCTGGCTCTGCTTAACATTGATAGATCATGTACTCTCTTCGCTAATGATACCATTTACTATGACATGTGTTTGAAAAATTAAAATTCTTAATTTTTAAATTAATAATTACCTTTGCTTGTATTGGTTGAAAAATTACCCAATGTAATTTTCCTGAAAGGCCTAAGGTTAATTTCTTCTTCGTCATCTCCTTGACCATGTACCGGCTCCATCTTAATTGCTAAAAAAAATATAAATATAATATATAAATTATATGTGTTAAGTATATATACAGTGTCCAATTTAGGTGAGACCACTTGGTACTTTCAAAACGACTGACTTTACGAAAGCGTTCGACACAGTTTCTCATTCAATTTTACTGAGGAGGCTCGGTAATGAGTTTGACTTTAGCGATTATGTTTTGAACATTTCTGAGTCCTATTTGAATAACCGGACATAATACATGAGTATAAAGGGCCACTATTCGGAACCGTTTATAGCCACATCGAGTATTCCGCAGGGATCAAACCTTGGACCGCTTGCAAATAATAGAGACCCTTGCAAGCCGCTCTTTATCTCACAAAAAATGTCCAAGGATATTTATTCTGGAGGCAGCATGTCTGATATTCCAGAAATATAAAAGTGAAATCAATAGTGATTCGCGAGCATACCCTACACGCCGTCCGCACGTTATCCCTCTTCCGATACCTACTTCATCCCTAATAGTAGAGTGCTACTTATAACTTATTTTGCCTTGTGTGGGCACCTCGGGGTTACAAGCTGAAATTTTCACAGAATGAAGGTTTTATTATATTAATTCAAAATCCGAAGGTAGTCAAAAATTAGAACGGGCAAAAGGGCAGTATACCTAAAAATCGAGATTATTATATGAACGTGAAGGATATTAATTTATGAATGTTTTCATATAAAATTCATCTACATTTTTGTTCGAATTATATTTTTTATCATTGCTTCAAATATGCATATTACGTTGGCCCTTACGGCAAAATAAATAAAAAAATTGAAATATCTCCCTTCGAACCTGGGCAAAATCTGATTGAAATATATTAATTTTTGTATTCACCTCGCATTCTCTCCGAAATGAAGGCTCAAATCAAAAAAATTTATTCTTGCAAAAAGTTTGCCTTAAGTATCTAGAATATATAGGTGCAAGAATATTTTTTTTCTCAAATGGTAATGGACAAATAGAATTAAATGTAAAAAAAGTAATTTTCTTCTAGCCGCGATCGTCGGATCTCGCGCTGCCCCAGTAGTCTAGCATCTCACTTTTCTTCATAGCTCCCTCTCTTTCTCGCCTATTGTACAATACAATAAGTGGTTTTACACATTACGGGTTAGAATACTAATAATAATAATAGCTATTATTATTTGAATAAAGTGATTGAAGACATGTTCGATTATACTGAAATTTATTTTTCCTATACGCTGGCTGCTAGGCAGTAGAAAAAGAATCGTATACGTAATGCAACTGATATTAAATAAAGGACTAGCTTTTATTCAAAATAGAAAAATTCAAAATGTAAAAAAAATCTTTATAATATACTAAATCTATTCATCTTCACTGTCTGTACCTTCTTCAGGAATAGACACAATGACTTCAATATTGCCTTCCAGTAATTTTTTTGCATGATCCTATGCAACCTATTTAATTTCTTCTACGTGTACAAGCTTTAAAGCTTGTACACGTTGCTTCCATACAATCTAATAAAAAATTATTTGTTTAAGTTTTATTATGTACATACTTATTTAATCTAATAATAATTTACCTTTTTTACATCCACATGCAATAAATACTTTTACATCCACAACAGTGGAATTTAGTTATCCACTCTGTTTTTAATTAAAAAAAAACAGTTAACGAAATTAGAGCACTCTCATAAAACGAATTTCAAAGTTCACAACTATAGTGAAGGATTTACCAATATTTTTGATAAGAAAACAAATTGCAAACCAATTGACAACAAATTATCATCCTCTATAGCCACGAAGAAGCTGATACTAGGATTTTGTTGCATATACTCTCTGCTAAACATTGTATGTATTAGTATTTGACATGCATAATGGACTCCAATGACATTGATGATGTAGTTGTACTTCTGGTACATTTTAAAAATATATACTTCTAAAGAATTTGAGTAAAATGTGGAAGAGGAAATTCGGTGCGATATGTGGCCGTTCATGATATCAACCTAGAGGAAAAACTTGCAAAAAAATTACCAGCATTTCATGCTCTAATGGGTTGTCATACAACCAGCCAGTTTTCAGGATTAGGAAAAATAAAATGTTGGAAAATTTATCTAAATTATTCCGATTATTTAGCCGGTATTGGACTCCAGGAATTTTCAGATGTCATGTTCAATAACAGAGAGAAATTTATTATAAAATTATTTTCAACAAATCCAAACATTTCGTCTATTAATATTTTAAGGACACTATTGGCCTCGTCATCGATAATTGAAAAAACTAGCTCCTACAAAAAATAGTTTAACATTTCACAGTCTGAGAGCACATTATCACCATAAGGTGTGCTTCAGTTCTTTAGAACCAAATCCCCTATTACCAGAGGTGACAGAATGCGGATGGAAATTTGAGGAGGCAGGTGATATCCAAGTATTATCCCCAATTTTAGCAACACTTCCAGCATTTCCTTCGGATACAAAAGTATTTATTGCATGTGGATGTAAAAAAGGTAAATTATCATTAGATTAAATAGGTACATAATAAAACTTAATCAAGTAATTTTTTATTATTGTATGGAAGCAAAGCTTGTACACGTAGAAGAAATTAAATAGGTTGCATAGGATCATGCAAAAAAATTACTATTGGCAATATTGAAGTCATTGTGTCTATTCCTGAAGAAGGTACAGGCAGTGAAGATGAATAGATTTTGTTATTATAAAGATTTTTTTTACATTTTGAGTTTTTGTATTTTAAATAAAAGCGAGTCCTTTATTTAATATCAGTTGCATTAAGTATACGATTTTTTTTCTACTGCTTTATTGCCTAGCAGCCAGCGTATAGGAAAAATAAATTTCAGTATAATCGAAAATGTCTTCATTGACTTTATTCAAATAATAATAGCTATTATTATTATTAGTATTCTAACCCGTAATGAGTAAAACCACTTATTGTATTGTACAATAGGCGAGAAAGAGAGGGAGCTATGAAGAAAAGTGAGATGCTAGACTACTGTAATACTACTGGGGCAGCGCGAGATCCGACGATCGCGGCTAGAAGAAAATTACTTTTTTTACATTTAATTCTATTTGTCCATTCTTGCACCTATATATTCTAGATGCTTAAGGCAAACTTTTTGCAAGAATAAAAATTTTTTATTTGAGCCATCATTTCGGAGAGAATGAGAGGTGAATACAAAAATGAATATATTTCAATCAGATTTTGCCCAGGTTCGAAGGGAGATATTTCAATTTTTTGATTTATTTTGCCGTAAGGGCCAACGTAATCTGCATATTTCAAGCAATGATAAAAAATATAATTCGAACAAAAATGTAGATGAATTTTATATGAAAACATTCATAAATTAATATCCTACACGTTCATATAATAATCTCGATTTTTAGGTATACTGCCCTTTTGCCCGTTCTAATTTTTGACTACCTTCGGATTTTGAATTAATATAAGAAAACCTTCATTCTGTGAAAATTTCAGCTTGTAACCCCGAGGTGCCCACAAAAATCATTTATAGAAGGCTTTTACTGCGTTGGGCACTCTACTATAACGAGGAACTCATTCATCTTTAATGGCCAAAGGCTATTTAACCACCGTAATTGAGGCAAATTCCTGATACAAGGAAATTTAGAGCAAAGGTGAAAATTTTTATATTTGAGAGAGCCTACTACACAACTGGAGAATTCTACAGCTGCTCACCCTAGGCTCAAAGGAAAAATAAAAATATTCAAAAAATAAAAAAAAATATATTGAACTACCGCAGACGGCGACTGATAAACCCTCTTTCAAGTTTCAAGTCAATACGACACGACCTCCGAGTCATGATTCCATGCTTTTCATAAGTGCTGGCTGGCCTTGAGTGAGATTTTTCGGGGAATTACAGAGGAGCGATTTTTAGCAAGGTCAGATGTACGACAAGGTCAGTTTTCCGGTCCGTCTTCGCCCTTTGTCCGTTACCGTCGCACATTTTTCAGGTGGGCCCCATAAATTGGTCACAAGAGGCCTCCTTTTGTTTTTTAACGATTTTAACTTTTAAGTGAAAAATGGGCGTGGAAAGAGGATAAAACACTTTTACAACTTTTCACCTGGTAACCCTATCTGGCCCCTCCCTGGAGCAAATCCTGGCGACGCCCATGCAGTGCTGACTGTAATATCTGTGTGTTCTCGACAAAGTCTAATTTTTATTGTATTTTCATGTATCATTTTTTATCATTTTGACCATTTATAGAGAGTTATGGAGTTTACCTGTTTCCGGGGCTTATTATAGCTTATGCGAGTATTTTGAGGAGAGGTTTCTTGACCCCTTTGTTTTGTCTTCTTTTTGTTTATTTTACAGTACGTTTTGTTTCACTGCTCGCGTATATGTATTTTTACCTCCATGGCTCTTTAGTTTTTAGTTTTGAGATTTCTATATTTAGATAAATTTCTTAATAAGTTATCATGCACTTACTTACGGAAAATGATTTACAAGGAGGTTAAGGGGTTTCTTATTGGGAAGACCTACTACAAGTCGATGAATATTTTGATGATACTAGTACGTATGATTTTATAATTTGTTACATTATCTGTATTCTTGGTCAACAAAATGTATACTTTTATGACATTAAAGCATATTTTGATTTGATTTGAACACCTTCTTTGTTCTCCAGAAAAAGGATATTAGCTTCATTGCTATTGTCAATCAGAGTCTTGTAGGACTCATTTCTCATCTCTAAGAATGTTTGCACTTACATCTCCCTTTATTTTAGAAGGTTCATCATTGATATTTAAAACTAAACATAATATTCAAGGTCTTTCTCATGAATATTTGATTTGCCGCTTCCCACACCAACCAGCGCATTCCAATCAAATGAAATCAAGTAAAATGTGCTTTATTGTCAGAAGTACGCAAAAGTCTCATTGACAAAGTTGAAATAAAAACCTAGCAGCTAAATAAATCATTATTAAAAGCATTCTGTAATTTAACTCAAAAATGTTTCATTAATTACAAAAAGCAGACATTAAAGTGTAAAAAAAGTAAAACGTAAAATACAATAGACAAAACTAATGTAAAATTATGGGTTTCTCAAGGCTTCGCTTTCCAACAAACTTTGATTATACAATTGAAGGTTAGACTCTTCCCTTAGTTGAGTCCATCATGGACTTGGGAGTCATTTTGGACAAGGAGTTGTCACATATTGAACTTATTTCCAACATTATCAATAAATCTCTTAGAATGCTAGGATTTATAAAAAGGAACTCCGAGGACTTCTCTGCGGTTCAATCTCTTTAACTTCTATACTGTCGCAAGGTGAGAAGTCACTTAGAATGCGTTTCTTCTGTATGGAACCTCCATTAGGCTAGCCATATAATGTACTTATCGAAGAGATTGTTCATAAATTCTACAACATCGGCAGTATGTTGTGCAGTCACAGATTTCAATTCCCCAGTGCTAACTGCTGTTCTTATAGCAGCAGCCACAGAGTTACTAAAAATTTGTGTTGCTAGGTCGCAGTTCATTTTCTGGAAATTGTCCGGATTTATATGAGCTTCGCTAATTTTTGGTAGGTAAGCTTCTGCTTGAAGTGCTTCGCTGATCGATCTTATAGGTTTCAACAATATCATTAAAATCGACGAAATAGCCTTTAAATATGTGCCTGTTGTTCAAAAAATTATTCCTAAAGTTTTTTTATCACATGTAGAACATCGTATATCGAGAAAATAGTCTTGTCACCAATGCGAAAACATGGGTTATGTTTTGTCACCCCAAAACAGACTCACAATATTCAAACCAGGAGCAACACGAATGCATCTTTTAAAAGCCTTTTGAGGTCAATATTTTTCATAGTATTCTCGGAGACAAAATATGCAAGAAGTAGGTTCCAGTTTACATATAATCCTCTTCTTCGCTTCCATAGGAGTTTCTTCTGCGGTTTCTGCCATGATCATGGAATCCTTCGAACAAATCATATTTTGGAGAGTATTCCAAATACTTTTTTACTTTCATCTCGTCAAATACGAGTGTGCAATATTTCTCTGAAGCTTCCATAACACTCACTTTTCTTCGAATTTCTTCTAGAATTCTATCATTGAATCCAGGAAGGCAGTCAACGTCGTCTAACCAGGAATGAATTGTACTTAGTCCAGGTAAGACTATATTCAATTTATTTCTCTAATACTTGTAAGCTCCAGGACACTTGTAGAAAGAGAGTAAGATCAGGTTCTTTTCATTTTTCTGCCAAGCATGACCTGACCTATGACGAAGTTGGATATTGACTAGTGCCTCTGAATATCTTGATGGAAACGAAACACCCTCAATGCAGGTCTTTTGTTTTGCTACATCTTTTAATAATTTGACTTGCTTTTTAAGTCTTGCAAGGGTTTGATTCTTTTGCCGAATTATCAGTCTCTGGCTGGAAACCACACTTTTTAGATATGTTCGGCTTGACACATGAGAGTTGGAGCAGTGAAAGTGCAGAGCAATATCACGTGATCGGAGGTGTGAAAGGAGCAAAAGAGTCAAAGCTGGACAGCGTAGTGCAAAAAGAGCAAATGAAAGAAACCCCGCCATATTCTTAACCTAACCTAGAAATTTCTGTGTTCATTGTTGATGTTGTCTCTGTTCATATCTTATTTTCTAAGCACAATTTTGAAAAGCTTATGCCTATGGAGCCTTATAAACTAGTGGTTATTGAACATGCTAGAAACAGTTTATTCGATAGTTCATCCGATGAAGAGAAGGACGTGCTCGAAAAAGTTGATAACTATGCGGAAGTTACTGTGCTACTTATGACTGATAATCAATGTAACCAAAAT
>MU184565.1:52045-88240 GCA_016904865.1 Pissodes strobi | reverse complement strand
ATTTAAAAAAGTGTAACTTTCTTTGACCATCCTGTATATAAAAAAGTGACGATTAAAACAATACAAAAAAATAAAGATCATTTTATTAGGAATAACTTTTGTATTTAATTTTTTTTTTCCAAACCCCCGTAGTTTTCGAGATAAGGTATAGGCCCCTCTTAAACGGGCCACCCTGTACATAATACACGAGTATGAGAATTACGAAATGCGAGTGTCGATAGCCATTTAATGTGAGTTCCATACTTTATTTTCTCTATGGCCAGTCATAATAATAATTTAATTTTTTAAAATGTCCTAAGCAAATAGTAACAATTAACGTCAAAATTGATAAATTTTAAATGTCGTGGTCATGGGAATCTTTGATTTTGACCGAGTATTGCTCTGATGTTGCATTTTTATTGGTTATAACCTTGTATCATAATGAAACGTCAGTATCATAATGAATCTCATTATGATTACTAGTAGTAAAAATTTAATAAAGCAATTAAAGTGTACGAGTAGAAAAATATATTTTTTCAAGCGTCTGAAAACATGGCTTTTTTCTATTCTATAGATGGCGCTTTTTTATATATGTATAAAAAAAAATTGTCAATACAACATGTATTGTATTCAATTTATTTTGATAATATTTCGATTCTCTGTAACTTTTTTGTTTTTAAATAGATCAAGGTAAAGAAAAATGCAAAATGTAGGGTTTGTAGCCAAGTTTTTTCTAAGTTACATATAAAGCAAAACACTAACAATTTTCTGACATATAAGCCTACTCTATATTTTTTTTTTAAATAGAACACCCTGTATATTACTACATTTTTGAACTCTCTAGAGAAATCTTAACATATTTCGTGTATAATATAAGTAGGTATAAGAAAACGGTTTGCACATTTCTATCTTAGGTTTTCATAAGCTATCGAATGACAGTGACTTTGAATTTGACTGGAGGTTTAAAAATTCCGGTTAATTTTATCCGCGGGTTAAATTTAAAATTACTGTCATTCGATAGCTCATGAAACCCTAAGATAGAAATTTTCTTTGCTCTCGTGCGGTTTAGATTTTAAAGCCAGTCAAAATGCCCGACTTTCAACTGTCAATATTTCACCTAAAGATAGGTATAGGATATTATACACGAAATATGTTTAGATTTCTCTAGAGTCCAAAAATGTAGTAATATACAGGGTGTTCCATTTAAAAAAACATGTCAGAAAATGATTAGTGTTTTGTTTAATATGTAACTTAGAAACTTGACTATCAACCCTACATTTTGCTTTTTTGTTTACCCTGATATATTTAAAGTCAAAAAAGTTACAGAGAATCAAAATGTTATCAAGATAAATAAAATAAAAGTTCAAATAAAAGTTTTAAGATTTTTCCTGAAAATTTTAAACAAACTAAGCAAAAAAACAAATGAATGACTGTCTGAAAACAAGAAAATGTAGAATTTCTTTTATTTTTTTTTAACAGAATGCCCTATACAGGGTGCTACAAATTCGAGTGCATGCATGGGGATCTAGGAAACCGGAAGAGATACGAAGTCGATTAAATTAAGGCAAAGTTGCGCAATTTGATGCCCAACAAGATGCAGTTTTGAAATTTAAAAAATTCCGAATAGTTCCGGAGATATTCGTAAAAAACCGAAAAGCAGCTATTTTATTTTTATTTTTTCCTGACTTTATATGAAGAGATAATATAAAATAAATTTAACATTATCATTGCCACTTTTTCCCCTTTATAAAATGGCAGTGTCAAATTTTAAATCTGGCGTTTCGTGTCCGGGCCCCCATCATCAACTTCATTTTTTTAAATACGGACCTGGATTTTTTATTTAATTTTTTAGAAGCCTTTGGTCTCTCAAAACTAACGATGTATCACACTTATCAATATATCAACAAATCTAGATTTTCTCCATAAGAGATAATGTGTTAGACAGAGACGGGACGATCTTTTCTGACCCGATTTCACTTATGAGAATATTTGTTACCGCTATCTCCCAAAATCAACGATGTATCACACTTGTCCAATAGCGGTAACAAAAATATTCTCATAAGTGAAATCGGGTCAGAAAATATCGCCCCGTCTCTGTCTAACACATTATCTCTTATGGGAAAAATCTAGATTTGTTGATATATTGATAAGTGTAATACATCGTTGGTTTTGGGAGACCAATGGCTTCTAAAAAATGAAATAAAAAATCCAGGTCCGTATTTAAAAAAATGATGTTGATGATGGGGGCCCGGACACGAAACGTCAGATTTTAAATTTGACACTGCCATTTTATAAAGGGAAAAAAGTGGCAATGATAATGTTAAATTTATTTTATATTATCTCTTCAAATAAAGTCAGGAAAAAATAAAAATAAAACAGCTGCCTTTCGTTTTTTTACGAATATCTCCGGAACTATTCGGAATTTTTCAAATTTCAAAACTGCATCTTGTTGGGCATCAAATTGCGCAACTTTGCCTTAATTTAACCGACTTCGTATCTCTTACGGTTCCCGAGATCCCCATGCATGCACTCGAATTTGTAGCACCCTGTATATTATTATAGTTTTAAAACCTCCTTAGCTTCCGCTTTTTAAAAATATATAGTTTGGACTAGCAGTTTTTCAATTATTTCCTTTAAATAACTAAGTCTAGTGAGCCCGCGCGTCTTGCAATGCGGGCAAATAATAATAAACAGCATCTTAACGTCAGAATAGTATATTATTTTATATGGAGGAAAAGTGATACTTTTCATGGCGCGCTCGTGTTTAACAGCCGAACGGAGTGAGGCTGGTAATAGAGAGCAAGCCATGAAAAGTAACTTTTCCTCCAAATAAAATATGCTGTTTTTTCTTCAAATGTCGACATATTAATGCAAAAACATCTCTTAATAGTAATAATATTTAATTATTATTAAAGATAAATGGGTTCGCAAGGCGACTTAGACCACGGTCGTAGGTGGCCTTGCTTAGACCGGTGTCGGTGAATATAATGGCTATGTTCATCGGCAGTTAGCATATTACTCTATCGCTTCTAAGCGCTAACAGTCCCGTTGATCGACACGACACTCTCGGAAAAGTCTACTGTCAAAATCAAAAGACGTTCTACATAACATAACCTATTTGTTTATTTTTTCGGTTTTTAAAAAATAGTTTCTATAACTATACGTTTGTCAGCTCGGCAACAAGACATTTTTCTAATCTAGTTAAATTTTACCGCTTTTCGAATTCCTAATAGTAATTTCTGCAAAAATCGCTTACTTTTATGTTTATGTTGGAGAATTATGTTGTTGCCATTACAAACAACGTCCCCACTCACGGTCACTTAATTGACCGTGGTCCCCACTTGCATAGGTGATCACAGTCCAGTTAGATGCTATAAGTGTGTCATTATTATCCATTTTTTACATACCTTTAACATAAATCTGCATAAACAAACAATTTAAAAATTAAAATTTGAAATGAAAGGTTAGTTTATTATTTGAAATTATTCGCCATTTTGGTGCTAGCGTAGCCCGCTGACTAAAAAAGCGCTTTCATTTAGCGCTAACTACGCTAACGTTCGCTTTTCTGCTGAGGGGTAGTTCAATACCGATTTAGCGGTTAGCGCTTGCAAGCGCTTACAATCGCTACGACCCGTTGAACATAGCCATAGTAACATAAAGCTGTCAGTGGACACTGTCAACAATAATTATTTTTTTAAGATGGCGTCTCCGATTGCGTTTTAATTCCGTATTGATAAGCAGTTATTGAGTAAATTCGATTAAATAATAACCAATTTGTTCCTAAATTAGTGATTTTTAGAAATGCAGTCACAAATTGAGTGATAAATACAAATTGTAGTTTAATAAATCTTGAGTTGTTGACGCTTATTTTGTTGTCTGTTTGTATTGTATCTATGTTGCTATGACAACACTTTTACCTCCGCCGGCGGAAAAGTGAAAAGTAAAGCTCCGGCGGAGGAAAAACGAAACTTCACGGCCGCCTACACAGTCGAGTAATGACGGATTTGCTGACGTTTGAAGAAAATAATTATTTGCTGCCATACAATGTTTTATTTTCCTTGATGATCCAGGGCTGTTGCGATAAAATATCGCATTATTTGCCGGCATTGCCAAAGGCGCGGCTAACTAGACTAAGTTATTTAAAGTGAAATAACTGAAAAACTGCTAGTCCAAACATAGGCAAATTATATATTTTTAAAAAGCGGGGGCTAAGGTGGTTCTAAAACTGTCATAATATATAGAGCATTCTGAGTCTCTTTATATAGAGTTTCTAAAGGGGTGGCAAATTATAAGAAAAAAATCTGTACAAATTAGTAAATTGCGCAACAAAGGTGGGTTTGTTGACCATATCGCAAGAGGATGAAAGTTTGGGCACGACTCCGTAGGCGGAGTGTTCAATCCATAGAAATAGAAGTCCTATTTCTATGGTTCAATCATTCGAGGGCGATATGTAGGTTTTTTTACGACCTATCACTGAAAAATATCTCCAAATGTATGTTTTATAAACATGTTGTCACGTGTTTTATAAACATGTTGTCACGTTGTTACTGACAACTCTCTCACAGCAATGAACGGTGACCTTTATGTTCGTAGTGACGTTTGTCGAAATGTCAAACTTTAAAAACATATATATGAAGCAATACGATATTATAAATTAATTTTTTAAATTACTGACTACATTCATATGTGTTTTAATCAGTATTCGAGTCACTAAGTATTACTATTTTCTACGACAAAACGTAAAAACGTATAAGATGGCCTCTCATTGGTGGATTTCATATCTGTTCTAGAACGGATATTAATGCATATCCTTTCAGTTTACCGAAATTGCCTACTTGTCCATTTTATAGGTTGCACTGAAAATATAAAATTTATATAATACGAGTGTAGAAAATAGCATATTATGCAACGAGTATTTAATGATTCCAACCCGAGCCGTAGGCTTTAGGCGAGTGTCATTAATGAATGGCGAGCGTGTTAATACAAAACCAACTAGATATAAGAGTTATTGGTTAAAAGCCATTAAATGTGAGTTGCATACATTATTTTTTCTATGGCCATTCATTATAATGAAAAATAAGTACCTTAGCTTTCAAAATTTACTAAGTAAATAGTAACTATCAACTGTCAAAATTGATACATTTTAAATGTCACGGTTATGGCAATCTTTGATATTGACCGAATATTGCTGTGATGTTGCATTTTGACTAGTAATAACCCTGTATCATAAAAAAACGTTTGTATCATAATGAGTCTCATTATGATACTGGTAGTAAATATCTAATAAATCAATTAAAGTATAGAAGTAGAAAAATATATTTTTCTTCAAACGTCTGAAAACATCAATTTTTCTACTCTATAAATGAAGTTAATAAAAAAGGATTGTACCTACCGTCCCGCCACAAAAAAGTGTTACATTTACTCAATATTAAACAATATAATATTATTAATGACAAAATATATCGAGAGATAAACTTACTTCTAATTATACATGTTTCCATATTATTAATTTTCTAGTTTTGGAATCCACTGATTTAAAATTCCTATTTATGTCTTTTAAAGTATAATATAGTCTTATTCTATTATATAATCTTATTACAAATTGCTGAGGAAAGTGGCTTCAAGGATGCTTAAACAAAATTGGATCACTTAATTTAATAAGCTCTTGTACAACATTTGGCCTTACAGAGAATTTTTATTTTTTTTTTTAAAATAAGACTTCCATGCGTGTAACAAAATTAACAAAATTATCATTAGGCAAATATAAATTGCCAAACGGATTTTCATCCGAATTGTTATAACAAAATATGGTAGTGTCATCTACTTCGTGATAATCATTGGCAAAGGCTCCACAAATCTGGCAAGTGTGTTTTGCAAGACATTTTTTTTATTAGATAACGCGTCTGAAGCGTTGTAATGCGTATCAAACTTTAATATTTCCGGTAAAGGATTATTATCAACATTAATTTTTAATAGAATTGCATCATCATCATTTTCGCAGCTCTCTGTTCCTGAATGTATCATATCTAAACAAAAAGATCTTCTAAAAATTCGAATAAACTGAATGGGAGTAGGATTCACGCAATTACCAGACTGTTGCCTCACCGAACCAAAAAAAGGTTTCTAAGCAATCTTGGTTAATCCGACGAGTTAACAAAAACTCAATTTTTAAAATTTCCCACAATTCCAGAATACCATTTATTGTTGCTTTCCAAACATTTATGCATTTTATTCTACCTGTAACGTCTTTCCCGTTCCAGTTTTGATCAATAAGCTGGCAAGACTCGCTTAAGATTTTTTTTGTTCCTCAGTGCCCTTAAGAGCATTTTGATATTCAGTAACTCCTACAGATGAAAATGTATTAAGCACATCAAAAAGATCATTATTTTTTTTTAACAAATCTCTCTGTTGCTTCTGCTTCTTTCGGAAGTTCATTAAATCTGATATAAAGATTGAAATTTGCTGCGACAGTGTTACTAAAAACTTGAGACGCGTACTTAACTTTCATTTTTTCAAAACTGTTAGGGGATATGCGAGTCTGTCAATTTAGGAGCTTCGCATACGGGATATTTTTAATCATGTTCATAAAACTGCTTGATAAATTTCCAGGTGACAATATTGTTATTTATTGAGAATTGGTATTTCATATAGTTGTTACGTAGGGATTTTAGCAGGTGAGGTGTGTCAAAAAGAAATACAATTTTTTTACATTCATGGAAAAAAATGGAGCCTGTGGAGTTATTTTCAAACATTTAGCTACCTGACAGTTATTGGAACCCTTATCACAGAGTAAACTTACAACGTTTAAACCAATGCTACTTAACTTGGAAATTGTATTTATTTCTTTTAATTTTCTTCCTGGACAAGTTGTATTAACAAGATAATAAGCCACCGGCTGTTTCCAATTTGCTTTGACGCCTCTTAACATAATAACTGTCGCAGCTTTAGCAGGTTTAAAATGATTAATTTTATCCACAAAATCTTCAAAACCAATAATTTTATCATTTTTTATCGTATAAAATAAATTGGCTTTTATGTTAATTTCATTAACAAAAAGCGTGCAAACTATCTATTTTGGAAAAAAAAAATTCTGCAATATCTGAAATACCAGATCATTAAGCCCAGGAGTTATGCTAATATGTCTAATAAACCTTTGTAAAGTATTTACACTGTGTAAACAAAACTGTTTAACTGATTTTTTCTTATATAGTTTTGGGCCATTAAAATACAACTCCAAACAGTAGGTTTTAAATAAATGAGAGTATCTTCGTCCCCTAGACTTTTTGTAATCTGACTAACTTTCAGAAGGACAAAATCTATTAGTCAAATATTTGTGATCACTTAAATTAGCATCACTTAATAAATTGTTACTTGAAATATTATCCAAAAGCTTTTTCTCCTTTTCATTTAAACGGAAAATTTCGCTTTGCATAAGTTTCAATTTTCGCCTGAAATGTTCTTTTCTTGGAGAATGCATACTTAACTCTTGAGTAGTTTGAGTGTGCCGACTCGGAGAAAGAAGCACGTCAGGCTGTTCATCTTTGGGATCCTGAGTACATGGAACTGGTGAAAGTGGTGATGTTTCATTTATTTGCCCATTTTCTATGTTACATGTTTTGTGTAACATCGTTTCGTCTGGAAAGAATAATAGTACAAAATTAGACTTAGTTTTTGGATAGTTTAATATTTTCTTATATTTTTATACTTTTTAACACTTATTATTTTTATACAAGTAGAAAATGTACTATGTGCGAAAAGTATCACTTTCCACAAAAGCTTTTTTTACTACTAACATGAGAAATCAACATTATTTTCTCCAATGAAAAGTATCATTTCCCTCCCTAGGAAAATCATTGTCATGAAAAAACACCTAAATAAATAATGAAATGGAAAATGGCATTTAAGTTTGTTAGTTTGACAACTGCTATATTTCGGTTGAGAAGGCCATTATAAACTTCGCACATTATATCCTAAAGTGCTCTGAATAGCTCACATCTCAATTTAAGTAAATAATATACTATTTTATTCATGGAGAGTTAAAATAAGTACTAAAGAATTTTGGGCATTCAACTTTACCTGTCAAATGTATATCCAAGCTTATAGCTGCCATTATAGATTGACTAACAATATGTGTTGAATTGGAAGACCCTTCCATTGATGGAAAGATTCGGGGAACTGCCTCTTTGTGTAGCCGATTCCGTAAATTGTTTAAGAACATTTTGTCCTCAAAATGAACTTGGCATAACCGATAAGAGGTGTTGTGTAATTTGTCTAACCGCTCTAGCATATCTTCCCTACCACATGCTTGCACCCAAAATTGTGCTCTGTAAAAATAAAATTAATTTGCTTCAGATATAAAAATGAATCATTTAATATATGGTTTATTAAACGAAATGAAAGTCTTAAGTAAAATTAGTACATATGGTCATAATATTTCATTCTGTTTTTGCTCCAAATTTATTTATTTTATTACAAAATTTCACAATAGATATGACAAACAGAACCTTGAGACTAGCAAAATAATCTACCTGCTGGTTTTGTTGTCTTAAGTCACTATTGTTATTTTTAATTTTCATTATTTATAATGAAAATTAAAAATAACAATAGTTATAGTTAATGTGTTGGTCTGCGTCCTCTGTAATATGTATTTATATTTTATTGCCTTTGTATTTTATGTACTTTATAGTCTTTATGTACAATTTGGAAAGTATATTTCTGTGGAGTACTTGTTAAATAAATAAATAAAATACATAAATATTGTTATTTCGATAAAGATCTGTAACTACATACCTTTTCACATCTAGTGGGAACCTGAAGAAACTAAAATTACAGTTTTTTGAATTGTTCGTACACTTTATTGCCGCACAGCGACTTATTCCACTACGAATGCCACTCATATTTAATTTTCATGCAATAAACAAAAATTTACCGACTCCGAATCTGTACTGTAGCACTATGTGCCAACATGAAACTGTTAGCTCGAGCGGGTGAAAATATGGCAACTAGATGTGCAGCCCCTATCTCAACATGGCGGAGTGGTTTTGCTATTCTCTTTAACCTATGGCGATAGACAGAAATCACAATACAAACATCATCATCCGTGACCTGTTCACAGCAGAATTCACACTCCATAGGTACAGGGTACAGGCATAGCCTAAAGAAAACTATAGCTGCGACACTTAAGCGCGGCACCTTTGAGAAGCGAGGACCAACTTTATCACTATGTAGTGGGGAGGAAATAAATAAACCTAACTTGACGTCAACCCCCCGGCAATCATTAGTGAAGTGAGCCGTACTAAAATTTTTTGGGACGTTATATACTAAAATTGTTACTCTCCCCTATTATTTTATTTAAACTTTCATCACAAAATATATGATTTATAAAATACTGTTTATTTCGAGTAGAGAATAACCATTTTTTTTTTATCCAAAAAGCTGCATAAAGAGAGCCGGATATTTATTTAAACATTACACCTGAAAGAAATAGTTAAAAATGTCTTTTGAAGTGAAATTAAGAATGGCGAATGTAGATTACTTGTAGTAAGTATAGCATTCTTGAATGCTGAATATAACTATACTAGAATATAAGCTCCAAGTTAATCTTTAAATATCAACAAGATCTATACACAACAAAAGTTTTTTTATATGAGATTTTATTTTGCACAAGTAGTTACGGTTTTAGACGAACTTGTGAAGATCTGCAATAATAATTTTGAGAATTTTGATTTATCTAGTTGTTCTCTTCTAAGCTTAAAAAAGCTAAATAGTACATAATTTTGTTTTATATAGATTCTTAGCAACCTGCACAATTTTATAAACGTATTATGTACGATTTTGCATATTTTTTCGTAACAGCTTTTTCATTTTATTAGCTAGATAAAAATATTGTCAAGATGGTGAAATGAAAGTAAATTTTTGATCTAGTTCACGAACTAGTTTATGCATGAAGTGCACAATTACGCTAAATCGGATCAACCTGTGTTTATCTTGATAACATTTTGATTCGCTGTAACTTTTTTTGTTTTTAAAGATATCAAGTTAAACAAAGAGGCAAAATGTAGGGTTGATAGCCAAATTTTTTTCTACGTTACATATAAAATAAAACACTAACGATTTTCTGACATATCAGCCTACTCTATATTTTTTAAATGGAACACCCTGTATATTACTACATTTTTGGAATCTCTAGAGAAGTCTAAACACATTTCGTGTATAATATCTTATACCTATCTTTCTTTAAGTGTTTACGAAATATTGACAGTTGAAAGTCGTGCATTTTGACATTTTGATAGGCTTTAAAATCTAAACCGCATGAAACCAAAGAAAATGGTTTGCATATTCCTGTCTTAGGTTTTCATGAGCTATCAAATGACAGTAACTTTGAATTTAACCCGCGAATAAAATTGACCGGAACTTTTAAACCTCCGGTTAAATTGAAAGCCACTGTCATTCAATAGCTTATGAAAACCTAAGATAGAGATGTGCAAACCGTTTTCTTTGATCTCGTGCGATTTAGAGCCTGTCAAAATGCCCGACTTTCAACTGTCAATATTTCGTAAACAGCTAAAAATAGGTATAGGATATTATACACGACATGTGTTTTGATTTCACTAGAGAGTCGAAAAATGTAGTAATATACAGGGTGTTCTATTTAAAAAATATATAAAGTAGGCTTTTATGTCAGAAAATTATTGGTGTTTGTTTTATATGTAATCTAGAAAAAACTTGGCTACCAACCCTACAGTTTGCTTTTTTGTTTACCTTGGTATCTTTAAAACCAAAAAAGGTACGGCGAATCAAAATGATATAAAGGTGCTGATCAAATCTGAAATAATGGATATATGTGGAGAACGATCGACTTTTACGAAAAACAACCAGCAAAAACGATGTTTTTGAGACTCACGCGTTTATGGTAGAATACGAACTGTTTATTGTCAAACGAAATGTTTTGCACTTTCTTATCTTCCACATAACCACAACCTGGAAAATACTCCCCACCAAACCGAAAATTTCGTATATCTAGATAATTACTAAATAACTAAGATAAGAAGATGCAAATCGTTTCGCGCTAAGTTAAACAGATCAAATTCTTTAAATGGGAAAGGAGGCTATTCGATATGCTACATGAAATTTATCTAGAATTTTTAGAAGAATTCGAAAATCGGAAAATATGTCCCGCTCTTTTGAGACCTTTTATATTGAAATATAATTCAATTATATTGTCAAACTAAAATCAACATGGCTAAATGATGAAATGGTTGTAAGACTAATAAAAAAATTAAAAACATGTTATTTCTATAAAATGTGTGTACATATGAAGGGTACAGGGGAAAAATGATCTAAGCGCCATTTCCATAGGAAACTTTTTTATTACTGACTTCACAGAAAATTTTATTCTTAATAAAAAACTAATTTTGACAATGCTAAATTAAAGATAAGTTATACAGGGTACTCAATAAATACAAAAATGATGGTTAAAAAATCAAAAACTTTGGAATATCAGAAAACCTTCTACAGAAAAATAACGCTCGTATTAAGATAAAAATAAAAGTCAAATACCATTTTTTCCAAAAGTGCACCGCACCGTTGCGGAGAAAATTCATTTCAATTACTGAAAAAACCCGCTTTTTCTTAATTTTATCCTTATTTTTTTCAGCAACGATGCACTTTTGGAAAAAATGGTATTTGACTTTTATTTTTACCTTAATAGGAGCATTATTTTTCCTGTAGAAGCTTTTCCGATATTCCTAAATTTTTGTTTTTTTAACCACCATTTCTGTATTTTTTAAGTACCCTGTAATACTTAGTCTTAATTTAACATTGTCAAAATTAGTTTTTTTCCAAGCACCAACTTTTATCAAGAATAAAATTTTCTGTGAAATCAATAATAAAAGTTTCCTATGGCAATGGCGCTTAGATCGTTTTTCCCCTGTACCCGTCGTATATATTTTATGAATGTTTCCATATTATTAGTTTTCGATTATTTTTGGGCACTTTAAATTTTGTAACCTATTATGATACGTTTTAGTCCGTTTTGGTGCTTTTAATTAGTTTGGGTTAGTTCAATCAGCTTTCGTTTAGTTTTAATTTATTTTAGTCATTTGAACCCGGTTCCGATACATTATAACCAATTTTAATATTTTTGGTTAGTTTTGGTTAGCCGCCAAAACTGGGTCGTTCAATCAACTATCGATTACTTTCGGTTCCGATACGTTATTACCAATTTTAGTGTTTAGGATAGTCGCCAAAACTGAATTGATCTGAGTTAGTTTTAACTTACTTAAAATTATTTTTAAGCTATTCCGATACGTTTTAGCCCGTTTTGGTACTTTAGTTACTTTTGGTTTGTTTTGGTTAGTCTTTCAATCAAATTTTGGTTACTTTCAATTTACTTTAGTTATTGAATTAATTCAAGTTAATCGTCAAAATTCGCTTAATTTTGGTTAGTTTCAACTTATTTTAATATTTTTAATCTGTTACGATACGTTTTAGCCCTTTTTGATGCTATGGGTTAGTTTTGGTTAGTCGTTCAATCGACTTTCGGTTAGCTTCAGTTAGTTTTAATTTAGTTTAGTAATTTGAATCGGTTCGGATACGTTATAGCCAATTTAAATGTTTTTAATTAATTTAGGTTAGTCGCCAAAATTCGGTTAATTTGGGTTAGTTTCAACTTACTTTAATAATTTTAATCTGTTACGATATGTTTTAGACCTTTTGGTGCTTTTGGTTACTTTTGGTTAGTCGTTCAATCGACTTTCGGTTAATTTCAGTTTGGGTTAGTCATATGAACCGGTTCCGATACGTTATAACCAATTTTAAAGTTTTTGATTACTTTCGGTTAGTCGCCAAAATTCGGCTAATTTGGGTTAGTTTTAACTTACTTTCGTTCAATCAACTTTCGGTTAATTGCAGTTAGTTTTAATTTATTTTAGTCATTGGAACCAGTTCCGATACGTTATAACCAATTTTAATGTATTTGGTTACTTGCCAATATTCGGTTAATTTGGGTTAGTTTTAATTTACTTTAACATTTTTAATCTATTCCGATACGTTTTAGTCCGTTTTTGTGCTATTAGTTACTTTTGGTTTGTCATTCAATCAACTTTCGGTTACTTTCAGTTAATTCCAATTTATTTTAGTCATTTGAATCGGTTCCTATACGTTATAAGCAAATTTAATATTTTTGGTTAGTCGCTTAAATTCCTTTCGTTTTGGTTAGTTTTAACTTACTTTAATTTTGTAACCTATTACGATAGGTACGTTTTAGCCTGTTTTGGAGCTTATGGTTACTTTTGGCTAGCTTAGGTTAGTCGTTCAATTAACTTTCGGTTGGTTTCAGTTAGTTCCAATTTATTTTAGTCATTTGAACCGATTCCGATACGTTATGATCAAATTTAAGTTTAAATAAACAAACTAACTAGCTGCTCAATTTCTGCCGTTCTTTTCCCATTTTAACACATAAACATTAACTTATTTATATAACATACAAACAAAACAATATATACGCATAACGATAGTCTATTTACCCAAACAACGAATCTTTTTCTATTTTAATTCCTATGAAAATTTATTCCACTCCGGCCCAGGTAAGCGCGTATGATTGGCATCGAGTTCCAACTGCGTGGTGTCCTCCCTTCACTGAGCTTCACGGAGAAAATTTGATTCCGTACCCCACTAAACGAGCCGAGTGTCGCGGCTATAGTTTTCTTTAGGCTATGGTACAGGTTTAACAACCATATTAAGGGCTTTAATATTAATATCGGATTTGGTATAAACAGATGTACCTCCACCCCTAATTGCATTTCTACAAAAACTGGAATGGTTACATTACGCACTGAATGCTTATTTTCATTACAGCTTGCTGTTACTTCTTAAGTGATACGTTACTGCAACTATAGTCTTAAATCTTAAATTGCTTCTCATGACAATTCCGATACATGTAAATGATTAGGTACAAACACTCACCAGGATTAAATATCGGTAAAGCATCAATGTAAAGTTCTATGTTTGTTTAAACGAACTTCTTTTGGCTGAAAATGTTCCACAATTCTTAAATTAGAATTTCTATAGCAAAATTCTCTCGGCAGTTTCGGCCGATGGCTTGAAACCATCACACATCTGTAAATAAAAACAGCTGAGGTTGTGGGGAAAATCCTGTGTTATTGTACCTAATATCACCTGTTAGACCAATTATCTATCCGAATCTTTGGGAAAACTAAAATATCCTAAACCACTCAAAACCAGGCTGTTTTAGAATTGTTTTTACAAGCAAAACAAAAAATTAAAAATAACCATGTCATGTCCATGTCAAAGCGAAAAGTAAACTGTTCCAGTGTTGCCACAAGCACTTTTTTTTCGAGGTAGATTAACGTAAACGAGCGGGGTGGAATTGGGTCGGTGAGGGGTAGATTAAATAAAAGCTATTCCCTTCACTATTTTTCATTTAGGAGTAGCAAATTTTACTAGCGTCTAGCCGCTGACGGTATCTGACTATCCATATGGTATTATTATGGCTTTGAATGGCCCTCCTCGCTTCGGTCAATACAGGGACTCAATCAATATGTACTAACCAAAACTAACCCAAAATTAAGAATTATTGTTTTTTATTAATTTAGCTTTTTTTCTTAATTTTGGGTTAGGTTTGGTTAGCACTTCGTTAGTTCTTGTTGATTGAGCCCTCGTGGCGAGCGAAGGGAACGGAGGTCCATGCCAAAAAGCATAATATATGCCAAAAAGCCATAATATAATATGGATAGTCAGTTACCGTCAGCGGCTAGACGTTAATTCAAATTTTGCGTTAGGGTTAGCCTAAACCTAAGCTTAAATCTGAACATTCCCAAGGAACTCACTAATCACTAAACAGTTTGATTCTGGACAAAATAGGTTTGTTCTAGCAGCGATTTCAAACGGTTTCAAACCATACGGAGTTTGCGCATAACGATAAAAGGTCGCTTATGTCGCTATGCGCAAACTCCGGATGGTTTGGAACCGTTTGAAATGGCTGCCAGAACAAACCTATTATATTCACAGTTTTAGCACACTACAACAATTAACAAAAAAAGCGGTAACTTTTTAGCTGGTGTCAGGCTGGTTTTGTCGTTTTACAGTTTTTCCTCAGAAACACACGTGGAAACACATAAATTGAGTGTTTTTACGTCATTTTTAGTAATTTTTTTATAGGCGAAAACCTAATAGTATTCAACTGGCTCGCGAGACAGTGGAGTGAATAGGGGTGCTGGGTGGGGAAAAAATAGTACAAAAATGGAAAATATTCGGTTTGCAAAGGCAAATTTTGTTAAAAATATGTGTTATTTTCATAAATATCTCGGTGGCGTAACAAGGATAGGGAAAAAGAGCTCCACTTTCCCGTTGCAGTTGATTATTTTTTTTTATGGTTCTACTAATAATTCAATTCGCGCATGGCCCTACGCTCGCTCCGGGGGCGCAACCAAACAAAACTCACCCACACTAACTCAAGGCATGCCCAAAATGGAAAAAAAGATTTTCGGCTGTGTATTGCCTATATTTCCAGTGTTTTTGTGAAGTGGTGCTGAATATTTGTGTGAAAACTCAAACTTTGGGGGCTTCTTTCGGCTCAAATGGATCCTCCGATTTCAATGAGCATGCTTTCTGTTAGTGTTGTTTCGTTGCAATTGCAACGGGACAGTGGAGTCCTTTTTCCCTAACCTTGTTATGCCACTGGATTATGTATCAAAATAACAAAATTTTAACAAAATTCGTCTTTGCAAACCGAATATTTTCTTTTCTTTTCCTACAACTTTTTACCCCACCCAGCACCTCAATTCGCTCCACTGTCCTGCAAAACATTTGATTACTATTAAGTTTCCGCCAAAATAAAAACGCCGAAATATTACGTAAAATACTCAATTTGTGTGTTTCTGAGGACAAAACCGGCCTGACACGTCAACTAAAAAATTACCAAAAAAGCAGAAAAAGTTCAGTACATTAACGATTTACGCTACAATGCGCTATTCCCAGGGGAATCACGATCACGATAATCAAGAATCCTTGGGTGACCATTCAATGTTACCATTGTTTATACAGGAAAGACAATGGTGTTACCAAGTCAATATCGATCTGTATCGATCGTTAAATTAACGAACACGCGTTTTCTAGCGACATCTATTAGTGGTATGCCTTATTAGCTTATTATGACAGCTAAAAAATGCCGAAAACTATTATAAAGCTTCGTCTGGACTTCTTTAAAGACCATGTCTAGATTCTTGATTATTTCACTTATTTTGTATAATTAACTTTTTTTATAACTGATATTTTGGGAGCGGGGTAGATATGTTCGAGGGGAGCAAGAGAGCGAAATTGTATTAAAAAGGGGTAGATCTGCCCCGAACGGGGTAGCAGTGGTAACACGGACTGTTACTGAACTCAGAACTGAACTGAACCTTAGAGTATCATAGGGATGGCCAGAATCGAAGCGAATCAACGGTGAATCGATGCTTTGAGGCCGATGCATCGAAAGAATTGAATCGATACGGGATTTCCGAATCGATGCGGTCATTCGATTCTTAGTCTCAATCCTATACTATGGGAGCTGGGAATATTGTATCATGGGGAACATGTTTATATAGTCCGTCTAGAAAGTATCCGGAATTTTATATTTTTCCTAATTTTAATATATTTCTTTTTCGTAACATTCCAAGACAAAAGTAATGCATCGAGTACGTTCTCCGGATAGTAAGCTACGGTCAAAATAGCATGGCAACACTATCTGCCAAACATTGTTGATTGTAAGCAGGCTTAAGATTTGTGTAATAATGTCGAAAGTAGAAAAAAGAAGAGAGGTAGAATCTTAGTATAGAAAAGGCGTTCGAACGTTATAAAATTAGTATAATTGAGTGGACTCGAAAAAAGCTGAGTATATGAGACAATAAAGATTATATGAGTTCTAGACCAGTTTTGAAAAGATCGCGTAGGATTTGCAGAAACATTTAACATGCTTTAGCGACCTTGAGATTAAAAAATCCTTGCAATGATACTGATTTTGTGAACGTTTTCAAGAAGATAATTTCACCAACAGTATTACACCTCTCTGTATAGTTGATGGTACCGATAACAGGGCAAAGTATTGTGCCATTATAGAAGGGTTTCCAGAAGGAAACGGTTTATGTTTCCAGAGGGGTGGCATATTCAGCAGTATAATGCACGATGCCATACTTCTGTCTATAAGCTTGAATGTAAGAACACCAATTGGCAAAAAATTCATAGCAGCAGCTTCATCCGATCTGAGTCTCAGTGAAAACACATTATGGGGACTAACAAACATTGAAGTGGAACGAGTAATGCCACAAAGTAACACATATTTCATTCGGTAAGTTTAACACCTGGACCATCATCACCGGACATTGTGACGGTCACGTAGTTTCAGGTGTATCTTCACTATACGTGAAGCGTTTAGAGATAAATGGAGGTTGTATATGTAAATGAGATGAATTATTTGTTGAAATTTTATAATTCAAGAAATAAAAATTTAAATCGAAAAATTTTAGTTGTATTTTCTTTTTTCCGGATACTTTCTAGACAGACTATATATATATGGTTGGGAATATTAGCGGCTATGTCGCGCCGGTCTAAAAATCATTCCCGATGACAAAATACTGCGTGCGACGCCTCCCTCTCTCTTACGACTCCAACGCCGTCTAGTGTATGTGCCGTTGACTCGAGCGATTATATTCGCGCTATGTCTTCCTGATGCAATCAACTTCCAGCATAAGCCGTCGTGGTCTAGAGGTTTAGATGGTTGGGTCTCAATTCTGTGGCTATCGGCGGCGGCCAGCGGCTCGGGTTCAAACCCCGTTGCTTATTCTTACTTTTTTTACGGTTAAGTATCTAAACAGTTTCTTTCTTCTAAAACAGAGTTTTATCCACAATATCGAAACAGAATATTTGCACTCGACGCGCGGATCAAAATTATTTCCAATACAAAAATAACTATTATCAACAACTTGAAGGCACGGCAATGGGCAACTGTTTATCGCCGTTCTTAGCTAACCTTTTTATGAGTAAATTTGAAAATGAAATCGGTGAGGAGTTCGAATATTTTCCAAGGGTATGGTACAGGTATGTGGATGACATTTTCGCGTTTTTCGACACAAAAACCGCTAATGTTGAAGATTTTGTAACAAAACTAAAGAACCGTTTCCCCACCATTAAATTTATTTATGAAGTCGAGAACAATGGCCAGCTACCATTTTTGGATACTTTAGTGATTAGGAGCGATAATAACACACTAGAATTTGATTAGTGGCAGTATTTTTTCTAAAAAGAAAATATACTGCCACTAACCGATATATTCCTAATGAATCCTTCCACTGCGACCAACATAAAATGGCCAGCTTTCATTTTTTAGTACACCGTTTGGTTAACTTTCCTCTTAGCAGAGAAAGATTTAATAATGAAAAGGAAACGATTAGGAATATAGCGAAAGTTAATGGTTTTAATACTAACTTAATAAATAAACTAATTAATAGGCATTTGTTTAGAAAGACCATTCGTGATTCCATTTCTTTCGTTAATCAGGATGAAAATACAAAATACGTTTCGATACCGTATAATCCTCAGTATACTAGAGGACTCCAAAATGTTTTTAAGGAAGTAGGTTTAAAATTAGTATACCAGACTCAGTTTAACATTAAGAAATTATTAGGTGGTCCAAAGGACAAAATTGAAATATTAGAAAGAAGTGGAATATATGAAATTGGATGTATGGATTGTAACCAAAAATATGTTGGGCAAACTAGAAGATCTATACAGACGAGATTCAAAGAACATATAGCTCATTTAAAGTATGGTAGAACAGAGAAATCAAATGTTGCCGAGTATGCTTTTGATAATAATCATAGAATAACAATTAAAAATTTAAAATTAATTCATAATATAACTGATAGGAGATTATTAGACGCATATGAAAGTATGGAAATTATTAAATGTAAGAATAGTTTAAATAGAGATAGAGGACCTATTCCGTATAGTCCATTGTATTGGTTGATCAAGCGTAACTAGCGGGATCCCAGGATTGGTTCTTTTTAGTTCCGCTTGATTAAGCAAACAGTAGTATAAAAGGGAATTAGGTAGATTTAAATTTTAGTTTTAATCATCTCCTGATGATGCTAACATGGTTAGCGAAACGCGCGTCGAGTGCAAATATTCTGATTCGGTATTGTGGATAAAACTCTGTTTTAATGCATGTTGCCGAAGGTTCCAAACCCCAACGTAGTTTCTTTCTTGATTTTGGGTATGTCTTGGGTTAGTTTTGGTTAGCCCACCAGAAAGGTAAAATATTACTTATTGGCAACTCCAGAAATCAATGCGCCCTCTATGCGGAAAAAATATGAACCTAGAAAGCGAGTAATCATCGACCGGCATTTGGCCCAATTTATCTATGATTTGGCCATTTTACATGGTGGTTTTCGTCGAGATCCTATCTTTCAAAGCATTTATAGACCGTGTATTCGTGTTTTTCATTTTATAGTTGCTTTTGGACGTTTACTGGAGAGAAAAGTGTATATCTTTGTGACTACAAACATAAAACAATGGCTTCTGGCTCGAAAACGAAGCATAAAACAAATTGTTGTGTTTACGATTGCCATTCCAGAAAAGGAAAGAACAAAAACATTCATTTCCACTATTTCCTGAGCCAAAATAGTGGTATTAAAGTTAAACTAACAAATGCAGCAGGAGTTGAAGACGAGATGTATAAAAAAAGAAGCAAGTTACAGAGGACGAATCAAAGGAAAATATTCTAATTTCAAAAGCCAGGGTACATATCGAAAGAGTCAATCAAACAATGCGAATCTTTAACATTTTAAATACTCCCTTGCCGAATAGTTTAATACAAGTTTTTGATGACATTATGTTAATTATCTGCGGAATGGTAAATTTGCAGTGCTCTCGAGTAATAAATTTTAGATAGGTATTCTTAGTTTTTTTTTGCTCTTCATTGTAAAGTAAGCTTAGTGTAAAATAAATGGTTGTTTTTATTAGATTTAATTTGAATAATTAGAAAACATTTATTTAATGCAACTCAATATTACAATACAATAAATACATAATTCTCTAATCAGTGCTCTAAAGCTCTGGCCTCGAGAATACTAATTACAACTCTTCTAACTAATATTTAGATACCAATTAAGTTGTTTTACAAATAAATTATAATTTAAGATTAGACTTACAGCAAGTTCCCCAAATTGTTTATACATATCTAAGATGTAAAAGGAAGACGGTATCATAAAATGTATGATACTGTCTTCCTTTTACATCTTAGATATTTATTACCAATTTGGGGAACTTGCTGTAAGTCTAATCTTAAATTATAATGTATTAAGTGGTATCTAAATATTAGTTGGAATCTCTCTGACACAAAAGTTGTAATTAGTATTCTCGAGGCCAGAGCTTTAGAGCACTGATTAGAGAATTATGTGTTTGGTTTTAAAAGACAGATAATTTCTGCATTTGTATATCATAGGTAGCAGTGGTAATGTTTTAGATATAATATACCCAATATGTCCAGACCAGCTTAAGTTGTTATCAATTATGAGTTCTAAATATTTTATTTCCTGTACTTCTTCAATTTTCACTTGATTAATTAAAGTCTTGAACTGGTTTATTTTTCTGTTTAATACAAATAAATTTTGTTTTGTCAGTATTGATTTTTAATGTTTCTGTCTCAAAAAATAAATATATGTTCTTACTTTGCGTATGTTTCATTTGTTGGCTTAGAAAATGAATATGATAATGATATGAAAGTAAATTTACCATACATTTTTATATCCTTTCTGTATTTTGGTCTTCGCTAGCTGAGATTTGGTACTCCTTTGTGCAATATACGAGGTAAGCAGCAAATAATCCTATAGTTTCCAACTGGTTAGAAGTATTCTATAACTTAACTAAATTGCTAATTATCTCTAACACCAGTTGGACTTCTAGTTCTTTATTTTGTAACAACTTTTGTATATTGGCCGTTTACAGCAATGACAATAATATTATACAGTAGACAATGTTCAATAACAGGAAAAATATGTAGGCAAGCTTTGGCAGAGACTCGCTTTTAGAAGGGAATTATTGCTTTTTAAGTATTTATCTGGAAAATAGTTTTTCATATTCAACATTGCCTTTAACCATAGGTTGTTTTATAGTGAAGAAAGAAAATTCTATTTAAAAGCCTGGCTCTATCAAATTTTGGTGACGTTTTTACCTATATATTGTGTTAGGTGCTGTGTATTTTTAAATCGTAATAAATGAATTAACTAATCAAAGAAAGAGTTTTATTGATTTGCTAACACTGCATATAAGTACAATATACTATGATTAAAACTATTTTATACTCGAAAAATATTTTATTTCCACTAGAGTTTATTTTCACATACTTCATGTATCATATATTTAAAATAAAAATACTCTGAAATACCGTGTACTATCTGCCAATATTAATTAAATACGACACCAAACTACGATATTTTCACCTAAAATCACTGTATAATTCACATAAAAATCCAAAACGACACACAATCGGCAAATCTCACATTAGAAATGAAGACAAAACACAAAGGTGTTACTCGCTTTCCACCATGTTTGTTTACAAACGCCAGCGCCCCCAACGGCAGCTGGATTCGCGAATTCTAATACCTTGCCCGTACTTTCGATGCACTTTTTACGAAATATACAGCACCTTGCATGTGTTTCCTCGAATACACAACACAATCGTGTCGGGAACGATTTTAGACCGGCGCGACCTAGCCACTAGTTCACTGCTTAAGGGATGAAAGAGAGATCTTCCCTGGTTGTCAGATAAGAAGAGCAAATGATTGTTTTCAACTTTGCATGGTAATAAACTACAATTTAAGCTATCCTCAGTCATACTGTCAGCAGTAACCTGAGGGCCACAGTCAAGGTGATCGCTGACATGTGATTTATCAGTTCTATGGGAAGAGGCAAGCAGCAATTCCTCCCCTAGAGAGAGACCTGGTGACAAGAGTGTAGCAGAATTTGGTAAATTCTCGGGTTCAACAGGAGTGGCTTCAGTGGATGTCAGGTTTGGCTGGAGTGAAAGTCCGGAAAGCTCTTTTTTTAACTCTGTGATCTCAGTAGAATAACACCAGTTATTCATTTCAAGAACTCGGATAGTAGAGAGCATAGTTTTGTTTAAAGCATTGAGATCCTCAATCTCTTTCTTATATTCAGAGATAGTGCTAGATTTATTGTCAAGTTCTCTTTTCAGAAGTTTCATTTGATTCTCCAACTGGTCCATGTTAAGTTTAAATGAAACAATTTGAGATGCTATCTCCTCTAGAGAGTCCACTAGTTTCTTCTCTGCTGCCAAGGCATCACCCTCAAACTCTTGAGTTAGTTGATTTTTGCAATTCAGAGATCACACTATCCTTGTCAGTCAAGCGAAGTTCGAACTCTTCAGTGTATGCCTTTAATTTTTAATCATGGCTAATTTGCTTTAGTTTCTCCAATTCGTCCAAAGCAATGTTTAATCTGTTGTTAGGGTCATTATCCATGTCGATGCATTTTAGAGAGCATAATATTTTTTGCTCACTAAGTTTAATATGGTGTTTAAAATCTCTATTAAGGCAACTTTGATGCAAAAGATTACAGCAGCCTACACATATATAATAACTATACTGTTTTGTGGTGCAGCATCTAAAGTTATGTTTAACACTATCCATTATAAATGATTTTTAAAAATCAAACAATTTTCAAAAATCAAACAAGAGCATATATAAAAATTCTGATCAAATTGAGTCACCTTCCCCAGCTTTACACTTCTTGCAGTTTGTTCCCATATCTCATTCCAAAATTATCCCAGTACCAATGCCAGCACTATACAAAGGGACGAGTTTGTTTACTTGAAATTACACACACCCAACATAAATACTTGATACGGTGTAGAATTTTTTATCAGCGGATAGAAAGGAATTCCTTTTGTTAACAGTTTTTGCTTGTTATTCGACATATAAATATACACAAAGACACTACTGGTTTTTCCCGATTTTCACTGTAAATTCATTATATATAAGGTCCATTTTTTCTTCGAAAAAGTGGCGGCATTAAATTACATATGTTGATAAAAACAAAAACAGTTAATTCAAATTTAAAAGCACTAAAAAAACGAATTTTATCAGAACAGATATGCTCTCTCGCTCTCTACAACAACCAAACTCGTGGATCGTGGAATACTGCTGGCAAGATTGGAAGTATATGGAATTAGAGAAACAAATTGGAATACGTTTTTTTAACTCTTTGTTGTATTTTTATACTGGAAACTGTGTGCATTGTCTATAAAAAATATAGAAATGAATTATTTAGAAACAGTCATTATAATCTTCGCCGTCCTTATCGCCTACATTTAGTTATTCCGCATTCAACATTTGTTTACAATGGAAAAAAATTTTTAATTGATTACCTGTAATAAAAAAACTGAAAATTATAAGAAGTTCACAAATAGAACGAAGGAGTTTTTGTTGTCAAAGGCATACTTACTACACTTTGGAGGAGTTCTTTTTTAACTGCACAAATGATTAGGCTTTTTATTAGGTATATTTTGTGTTTTACCTATATTGTTTTGTCTGTGACTTTTATACAGCTGTTAAATGTATATTGCTTTTATGTTTAATTTGTATGCTTAGTTTGTTCCTTTATGTTATATTTTATTGCATCGTTTTATTTTGTACAATGTCCTATTTTATTTCTGCAAATAGTAAAGAGTGATCTTACTTTTGTTGACTTAATAGTAATTAAGCTTGACTATCTTGGTTAATCTTAGATTTGCTTGCATTTATTAAACTAACTTTCTTTTCTTTTTGTAGATTTAGTTAAATTAAGCATGGCTTTGTCAATGTGTTGTACTATGTATTCGGACAATAAAGCTACTTTTTCATTTTATTTATTTATTTCAATTTCATGTTACAGCAAAATAGCTTACATACGTCAACTTATTTGAGTTAAATTTCATTCATTTGAACAATACCTTAGCACTATTTTAAAACCATTAATTATAGGTATCATTAAAACAGTTAAAAGTACAAATAAAAATATAACAATATATCACTTAAAATTAAGATTTTACATAGAGATAAACATCTACAACACCGAAACTTGTATATAAAACTATCGTTAACTTAAACATAAAAGAATAGAAATGACTGTAGAGAGAACTTGTTTACACTGGGAATGAGATGTCTTCCAAAAAGTCATTTATATGATAGTAGGCTTTTCCAATTAGGAACTGGTAAATCAATGTTTTAACGACTTTAAACTCGAGTCTTCTAATATATAGGGGTATTTTATTTATGAATTTTACCGAAAAGTAATCATGTCCATTCTGACATCAACGAACTCTTCTAAAAGGCACAGACAAATCACCCTCTCCGCGCGTGTTTAGGCCATGAATTTCACCGTTAGTTTGGTAGCTGTCTCTGTGCTGATAGATATGCAATAGATTTTGGTATATATATAAACTAGGAAATGTTGGTATTCCAAGTTCAATGAATGCATTTTTGCAATCATCTCTACAGCCCAGAGCAACAACCACTCTAACAGCCCTACGCTGAAGAGCAAAAACCCTGATTGACCGAGAAGAGTGTCCCCACGCAATCGCTGCATATGATAAAATTGAATGACACAAAGCAAAATAAGCTGTTTTTAAAATACATGGTGACACCCTGTTAGACAGGTTACGAAGAACAAAGATAGCTCCATGCATCCTTCCTGAAACCTCATCAGTATGACGAACCCAGGTCAGCCCCGCATCAATGTGCACACCAAGAAATTTGGAACAATCAACAGTTTCAAATGGAGTCGTACCTATATATGGTGTAAAGAAAAAACCATATAGTTGGTTTTTTCTTGATTTAAAATTAGACCATTGTTCCTGAACCAGACCTCTACCTCAGACTGCATCTCACACATTCTGCCAACCGCATCCTCAAAGCTATGATCTAGTGAAGGGAAAATCGGATGATCTTTAGAATCGAATATCTTGCATTCGAATACTTTTGAGAATCGAATGATTATTCGAATGCAAAGAATCGGAATTATTTGGATTAGTCGCGATATCCCAAATGCTTCAGTTAGCGATTCAACCTCTCGAGAACTCGAGTGACTTCGAAGTCTCCTTCTTGAATTCAAATTTACAAATTTTCTGATGCCGACTACCGCATTTAAAATTAATAATATGTTTACTACAGAAGAAAAATGTTTAACAATTAAAAAACTACCACAGTAATTAAACTACTATATTTTATACTTTTTATAGTATAGCATTTTCGCTATAATACAAAACAAAGCCCGCTATTAATTTTTGCTCTGTTGCTCAGAAGGCAGACCAGCATAATCGACGCGAATTATGCCGATTCATATTTCATTTCGATTCAACCAGCATTCGAGGGATGATTAGTTCGTTGTTAGCGCATTCGAATATTTCTGGTATTCGAATTCTTCATTGAGAATCGAATGCATTCGAATGCAAGCCAGAATCGAATACTTCGATTATTTGTATTCGAATAGTCCCTTCACTACTATGATCTGTAAGTGAAGCAGTTGTATCATCAGCAAAAAGTACAATATCTTCCAAGATGAGTATCAGAAGGTAGAGAGTTTACATAAATTAGGAAAAGGAGAGGCCCAAGACTGAGCCTTGAGGCACTCCCATACTTATGCCCTGTTTTACTGATGACAAACCACCACTCACCACAAACTGTTGCCTATCATTTAAATAAGACTCCAACAGTGCAATAGCGACATCACCAAACTTGTAGTAAGAGAACTTTGCAATTAGCAGTCTGTGGGAGACACAGTCGAAAGCCTTGGTCAGGTCACAGAACATAGAGCAAGCATAAGGGTGGTGAATGAATTGAATATCAACTTTAGCAACTAGTCTCAAAATTTCATAAATCAATTATGTTGTAAAGCCTTCGTCAAGGCCTTCATGTACTTTTACTGTTATATATCTTCTCATATTAAAGCCTGCTCTATTAAACTTTCTTCATACTAAAATTGCATATATTTAAATTCATATTTTACACAAAAAAAGGGTTACTTACCAAATTGCTTCGATTGTGATAAAAACATTGTTGGAATGGCAAATTTTTTCAGACCCCTGCGGGTTCCCAGAACGTGATCATCCTCTGAGAAATGTAAATGACAAATATTATAGGATTTATAGATTTGCTCATTAGATTTGGTATTTAACAAAGGATTTCGTACTTGCGCAACCCACTTCTTGAAAAGCGTTTCGTCATTTATTGGAAAATTATGCCTTTTAGAAAATAGATCTGCACATCCAGGGACAACACACTTCCTAGGACACCTGTATCTGTAAGCTTCCATGTTACAGTACTTACTTACCTTACGCTTTATTACGTAGGTAAATAAACTGTAAAAACCAAAAAAATAAAAATATCTGGAAAATCGCAATTCGTATGAATCGTATATCTTAATCATTTGACTCATAATTCAAATAAAAAACTAACATCCTAGTTATACCTTCATGCTGATAACCACCAGCCACAAGCACAAGAATCATAGATAAATATCTATAAGGCGGAAACAAGAATAAAGTTTATTCTCAACACAATTTCTTGAGCTGAATTTTTTTTATAAATGTTTTATCTATGTGCTGAACTATTGGAATACTAACAAAAACAAAACCATAAAGAAAAGGAGGATCCTTTGTGAACAAAACTAAAAACAAAAACATTTAATTCAATCAAAACAATTTTCAAAACAAACTAAGTACTAACCGGCAGTAGAGATGGGAAATGAACATCGAACGAGTAGTTCATTTGAACGAGTATTATGAAAGAATCGTGAGAATCGATTCACTTACATCGGTCAAATGAACCGTAGCGAGTTCGAATCCATAGCATAGCATAGCACTCAGTAGTAAAATCATTGAATCGTCAACAACTCAAACTCAAATTAAGCATTCAAATGAATCATAGCAATTACGAATCTACAGTACGGCGCGACATCGCAATACTAGTAATGAAATCATTGAATCATCGACCACTCAGCTGAATTAAAATTTATCACTGATGCATGTTCGCGAAGCCACGTTGCGTTTGTTCGTTCAAATGAACGAATCGTAGGAGTCGATTCAATTTGTGGGTCGATTCACTAAAGAGAATCGTAGGCCCATCTCTAATTGGCAGAGGTCGAGAACTATCGATAACGCTATCGATAGTTTCCACTATCGAATAAAATATTCTTAAGAACTATCGAGTTTTCGAATATGTTATTGCCGATTAGATTAGATTCTTTTTAGGGAATCGATCGAATAAAATATTTTGAAGAACTATCCTTAGTTTTTGGGGTTTTAAAGATTTTTTTCTCTGTATATACCCATACCTAAATGAAATAATTTTAAACACTAGCAAAACAATCAGACAATCACTCTTATTTTCGGCTATATACGATTACTTGTAGGCAATTACTTTGAATAGGAAAAGCTTGGCACCAGTTTGCAGTAACAAACCTTAGATATATTGAAGTAACCTGCCTATTTAAAATATTATTTCATTAGACCTTATACATTCGGTTTCGGGACACCTCATATATGTAAAGCCATCAGAAAAAGAGAAAAACAAGTCATAAACTGAAGTCGGGTTTTGCGAGGTTATTTTGGAAGGGATCCGAAAGCGTATCGCTCGACAACGGGGATAGATAATCAAAAGCCGGCGCAGTGTACGGTTTATTTTGGTGAATTGTTTTGCTTCTGTGTTTTAACATGTCATGACAGGTCAGTAAATGAAATTTATAATATTGTAATTAACATAATTTGTACAAGTATTTCTTTTATTCTCATGTATAATCCGTATTTGATGGCATAACCTGTGTATATATTTAATGAAATCGTTTTATGCTGTGAACAACACTGCTTTAAATGAAAACAGAAAATATAATATTTGCTGTCTTTTCGGGCTAGGATTTTAATTTTAGTATGACTGAGAGTGTACGCAAGGGCCTTGATGAATCTACTAACCATTTCCTACCCTGACGGGAGAATATCCTAGTTATAAACGTAATGATCATTCTAGAGATATTGGCCCAATTTTCAACTAAATAGCTGTTAGCTGTGTAGCCTCCTTAATACAGGACCTCAGTACCTTCTAGCGGCGCCGGCGTCTGACTAACTAACAACAACCCCTTCAGTTTTAAATGTATTGTTACAAGTGTGGAACTACGAATTGTGGTACGGGATACAGTAATTTAATTAATTATTATACTAATAAAGTTTATACAGTATAATTCGGTTTAGGAATTTAGATCGAGGGTTTCTATGCCGTACTCTTTCCCCTCGTGAATTCCAGGCTGAGTCCGGTACGTTTTTCTGTAATAATTTGGCACGTTTTCTCTAATAAATTAGGTTTATTAGGAATCTGTGTTTTAATTTACATGACGCACCTTTCCGTCAAATTTCCCTAATTTTGTTACCGTCGGACGCATTATGAGTGGGTAAGTAAAATTATGCAAGATATAATAATAACAACAACGTAGGGATTGGTTATCTTTTTAATCTACTTTGACGGTCATTGGCAAAATAAAGCACAACGTCACTTATTTTATTCAACTATGTTGAGCAGGCTTGGGTATGTTATACTACAATATGCAGAGCTACACCTGCCCCCTATGCTATGGGTGTCGTGCAGGGCCTATTTTACCACTAGGCCTACTAGGCCCGTGCCTAGGGCCCGCAATATCAAAAGGGCCGAAACGGCGAGCATAAAATGATAAAAAAATGCAAAAACAATAATAATACTACTATAAGAAATGCGATTTCATAATATACAATAAAGGCCTTTTTTTAGTTCACAATCCTAATTTGCAAAGCGTAGCGCTGCGGCACGCAAGAAAAAGAATACTGTAGAAATGTGCTATTACGGGTAGTTGCAACTATTAAATTTTTATCAAAAAATGGTTTAGCATTTTATGGTTCCACGACGAAACTTTTTCCCAAGGAAAATGGTAATTTTTTTAAGCTCGATGGAATTTCTTAGTGAGTTTGTTTGACCCATTTTTAGCTGGACATCCCCAAAAATATGGCAATCCTGGAAGTGGACATGTTAGTTATCTTACATCAGCCATTTGCAGTGAATTTATTAATCTCCTTGCAAAAGAAGTAACAAATTTCATGACAAAGAAATTACAAAGGCTCAACACCAGACGTTTCTCATATCGATGAATTAACTCTTATTATAAGATATGTTTTACCTAATGGCCAGCCAGTAGAAAGTATTTTAGGCTTTTTGCCAATTTTTTCTCATACTGCGAAAAGCCTATCACATGCTTTTCAGAATAAATTGGAAGATCTCATGATCAATATAAATTACTGTAGAGGCCAAAGTTATGACAATGCCGCTAATATGTCTCGCAAATATAACCGATTGCAGGCAAAAATTAAGGAAAAGTCGAAAAGTGCCCACTTTGTATCATGTTCCAGCCATTCTTTAAGTTTAGTAGGTAATAGTGCTGCTGAAAGTTATTCAGAAGCAGCTAGATATTTTGAAAATATACATCAGTGTTTATACAATTTTTTTTCAGCATCTACTCATAGATTGAATGCATTTCAAAAATGTCTAGAAATGTTAAATCCTAAACCGCCAATGGTTGAAAAACTATGCGATACAAGATGGTCGGCTAGAGCTGATGCTATAAAATCAATTCCACTTGGTTTTAAGGAAATAAAATTAGCGTTAAAAGAGTTGAATGTAGATCCTCATTTAAAACAATTAACCAGAACAGATGCAGGAGATTTACTTCGAAAAACAGATTTGAATTTAATCTCATGACAGTAATTTGGAAAAGAATTTTGGACAGAATAAATGCCACTAGCAAATCTTTACAAAACACTGAAGCAAATTTAACTGCCGCTTCTACACTATATAATGGTCTGATTGAATTTATAAAGGATTTTAGAGAAAAGTTTGCAAAATTAGGAGAGGAAGCGAAACAAATTCAGCCACATGCTTTGCATAAAGACCAAACGTCAAGAGTTGGCAAGAGAAAACAGCCTTTTGATGATGGACCAGCACAACACATTATTTTAAATAGCTCTGATAATGTCAAGATTAATGCTTTTTTTCCCATATGTGATAAACTAATTACAGAACTAAAACTGAGAATGAAATTGTATGATTCTGTAAACAAAGTTTTTGGTGTAATTTTTAATGAACCGTCAAGTGAACGTTTTAATATTAGTGTAAAAAATATAGAACACTTTTATAATATGGATGTCGATGTTCGTGATAATTTTTTTTTCAAATGTTGAAATATTGTTAGGATTATTATTTAACAATTCCTATTAGCAATGCATCGGGTGAAAGATCCTTTTCTACTTTAAAACGAGTTAAATCTTATTTAAGAAACTCATTAAATGAAGAGAATCTTGCATCGAAAGCGATACTTTGGATACATTAAACATAGATGGGATAATCGATAAAATCTCCGAAATAAAAGTAAGGAAGAAAATTTAGACAATTGCCTATCTAGTTATTAACAATGTTAATAAATCATACATACTCGGGTTCCTTTATTTTTTATTAGTCATGCTTAACTTTTGAATTAAAATTTTTGTTTTGTTATTTGTTTTATCTATCTAATTATCTAAATATATTTATTTTTTTAATTTTTTTTTGTTTTTACATGGTCCTCATAACAAAAATTAAAACAGAACCTTTAAGCCTATTGGTTACATTCCAATATACGGAGCAAGACGGGGCCCGAAAATGTGATGGTGCCTAGGGCCCAACTCAGTTGAAAATAGGCCCTGATGTCGTGTCTCTGGGCCGCAGCGCTGACGAAACAGCGCAGGGCTGAACCAGCGCCACCTACCCTACAAGGTGGCGTTGGCTGAACCGTGAACACCAAGTTTGACATATATGTAATTAGGGCGAACGATATGTATGAAAGTAATAATTAATAATTGTATGATGATGATGCTAATAGTTTTCGATACACTAGAGTCGCTTTCTCTTGCGATCAAAACGCGGTCGGCTGTTGGATCCCAAGGTTAATACATATACTGAATGGAATTTATTGCCTGGTAACTAGCTCAAGCACACAGTGGTTGGAGAAGCGATGCGAGAGGGGGTAGCGTGTCATCCAATGTGCCAAAACGTAGAAATCTTAGTTTTGGCTATCAGATGTCTTAGCCTTTATTCGATTTTTTTTTTTGTTATTTTATAGTTCATTGAGCTTGTAGAAAATAATTAAACCAAATTCTTTTTCTCAATGATAGTATATGCCAAAATACTTATGTTCTTATAGAGTAGGTAGCGATTTTAAAGGTTATTGAAGAAACTTAAAAGACATTTTGAATATATAACTCCAGAATGAATATGTGATGTGTAACTAAGCTGGTACGTTAATTACAAATAAAATTAGGCTGTTAATTAAAAAAATGAGCGAGTCTGCTACTACTCGAGACACTGATGTGTAAACATATCCTATATCGACATCGGTGGTGTAATTTAATCTAATATGCTTCAATAACGTTTAACTGCATGATTTTTTAAAGCCCTTGATATTTTGTATGCTTCACAAATATTTGAGCAGCCCACGTAAAGAGTATATTTCATCTTCGTGACGCCTGAATATAGACAACCACTTACTTGGAATTGGTCGCCTATATTCTGACATTAGAAAGAACGCGTTTTACAAGGAAGCGCTGAAGTAGCTGCGCACTAATCACTGCGCATGGGTTATGATGTCACATCCCCTTACACACTTCCGTCCATTTTCCCGAGATTTAATCAAAAATTTATTTTTAAATATATATTTAAAAGTTAGTTGACAAATTGTGTAAAAAGTCGTCCCGAAATATTAAAAAAACATTCGAAAAAGTCCATAAGTTTACCATTAAAACGTATAATTTTCCAGTTTTAAGCAGATAGAGGTGGGTCAATTTAAACAAGGACTACGTGCATTTATATATTTATTTTCCTCGAATCGTCAGCAAACATAGTTTTTTTTTGCATCAAATGTATTTTATGTATTTTAAATGTGGGAAACTTTCGAAGCCCGACTTGTTAACGTTAGCCGTTTTAGTTCAAGTTCTGAGGAGCTTCTTTGCCCTATAGCAAAAATAAAAAAAAGTACAATGCATGTATGGGCTACTCTAATATAGTATTGTATAGTGTATAAAAGTGACGTGGCAGATCACATCAGGATAATTTTCTGTCCTGGTTAATTACAAGTTTTTTTAAGTGTAAAGTGGTATATTTATCGCTTTACTCTTTTTAACCGCAGAGAATGCATACAAAATTTGAATTGATACACGTTTGTGACGCTCTTGTGTTAAATTGAAGCACGCTGATTGATCAGAAGTTACCATGCAACCTATTCAAAAGGATATAGGGAATCTAATAAGTTTTCGATGCAAGGGCTTCGGGCATGCGTAATGGCGAAACAATTTTTTTTCTTGATTTTGGGCATGCCTTGGCTCAGTTTTTAGTTTTTGCTGGTTGCGCCCCCGTAACGAGCGGACGGCCATGCCACATATGCGTGAAGTGGAAATTTAAAATATCTATTATACCTATTCTTATTTAGCGATTACGCATGCCCGAAGCCTTTGCGTCGAAAAGTTAGTAGGTCCCTAGATCCTTGTATCATATTCGGTTTATTAACCTTGGAACTTCGCTTAGGTTTATTATTCTTCACTATACATAGATAATTATAAGATTAATCGACTTACCTGTAAGGAAGATCAATCTTAATTATTCGAGCTTCGTAGTCCTTCTATGACAGATAGTTGGTAGATCTCATTTTATGTCCTATCAGCGCACAGAGTTTAAAGAATGTGATAAGTAAACAATCACCCCGGCCGGCCCTGTACCAAGCCATATCCATCAGTTCATTTGTGACGGAACAAATCGCACTGGTCTGGGATTACGTATAAGGGTGTGGTGGGCCCTATCATAGAAGGACTACGAAGCTCGAATAATTAAGAATGATCTTCCTTACAGGTAAGTCGATTAATCTTATAATTATTCTTCGCTTCTACGTCCTTCTATGACAGATAGTTGGTAGATGTTTAAAGAAAAATACAGTGCGATTTTAGTGCAGAACTATAGTACGAAAGCAACTACACACGCACACACACATATAGATGTATACACGAACGTAAAAGAACCTAAACAAATTGCTACTTAATTTAGTTAGTCATATACCTAGAACCTATACAATGGTTTTTTTTCCTTCTTTTTTTTTTTGGTATAACCCCTCCTGAATGGTTAATAATTATATTATCTATTATGCATTTAGCAAAACCGCTTTGCTAATTAGCTATCGGTAGATTATGTAATTTGTTAAAACAGTGGACTTCTCTGTCGAATTAAATCAATATCCAAACCCGACCTAAAAGCGGCCCAAGTTGCTGCATGGTCTATAGCATGGTATAAAGAAATATACGGTATGATTCCTTTATTCTTATATAATGTACTATTGTCGAGGCCAGACATAATTGAAGTTTTGTTATTTTGAAACATCTAAAGCAGTGTACTAACTATCCCTAGTATTATTATCAGTATTATAATTGGAGTTTGTCTAGGACGAAAGGAAAAACTAAATATGGTTGTTTTTTTTTCCTTTTTTTTCCAACGCGATCGTCAGATGTTTTTAATTTTCCAGAATTTTATTTCAATCCTCTATTATTGTGGTATATTTTATCTATAGATATCTGTGAAATTGACCAAACTCTTTTGGCTCGCGGTGAGCAGGAGCCATGTAACTAGTGCTAGAGCTAAATCATTAAGAGTTAAGGAATCCAAAAGAAAAAATTCTACTCAAAAAATCTTATACTGGACTAGGATTCCACGTTATAGAATATCTAGGGGTTGCTGGCTTCTTATTGTAAATACCACTAAAAGGAATCGTTTTAAAATATTTTCATCATCCTAATTGATCCCAAAATCAATAATAACACTGACCTATTATAATAATTATCAAGGCTTAAGTACGAAAGCCCTACATACATATTTTTACAGAATAAATAATACAACTAAATCCAATTGATAAGTGTATGGATCGTACTTATTTCATAGGGAAAATCTCCACCATTTTTAAAAGAAATTGGTGTACTCTTTTTGAGAGTGTTTTCCGAGATAGATGCTAACCTGACCGGAAGTCTCTTGTGGGATTACCTTTTTATCTTAGTGATTCCCCGATAACTTGCCTGCCACCAGGGAAACTGTTTGTGAAAGGGATGGTTCTCCCCGGCGAAAAATTCAGTTTCGTGCTGGGGGGAAATATTAGTTCATCTATTAAGAGGTTAATCTAATATGACTGTGTTGATCAATTTGGCACTATCAAAATATCCGTAGCTTTGTCTACCTTTATTTATTTATTTATTATTATTATTATTATTATTATTTGTAATACTCTTTAAATTAGTGAAAATGGTGGAAGAGCATATAGAAATCCATTTCCTGCCAATTTAACGTGAATGCGTCAACACATATGCTGTCTGGGCCTGGTTCCCTGAACCTATTTCTTACATTTTCCATTGATCTTGGAAGCAAAAAGATCAATATCTGGGGTAATGTACTTATTTATAACTTGAAAAAGAAACTATTGTTATTTAATTCAACTTCGGTATCTTTAATCTAATTTCTGGACATAGAATCGGCTTCGATATTATACTTTGTGTTTTTATATGGAGCAAATATAAATTCTAAATTCTAATAATTCTAGTTATCTTACTTAATAGAGAATGTCGAACACTACCCATCTTATTAATGCAGTTACATTGTCTATAAGAAGTAATAATAATGTTCCCTGTAGGCAGATTGCCTGCGAAACATTTGAGGGCGTAAAACGCAGCATATTGTTCCAAACAGTTACTACGATATTATAGCTTCCCTGTTGTTCCCAAAACTCTCTAGCAAGCCAATTTTTGACGCATTTGAAAATATTTCCCCACAGAAATATTTTTGATCTATTTGTTTTTTGGATCTCTTAATATTATTTAACCACCAGTTTAGTTCCAGGTTTAATTATTTCGGAATAAACATGTCTTAAAGTTATTATAGTTTTGTCTTAGAGCTTTTAGTCTAATTATCTCAAATGGTCTCACATGAAACCATTCATAAATCAAGGTAGGTGATATCGATACTAGCTCCCCCACTAGGGATGCAACCGTTCGAATCTCACAAACCCGAATTATTTCAATAACTCTCCGTTTCTGGTCCATCCTCTCCTCTTTTAACCTTTGCTTGTAAAACGGCCACCCTTAGTAAAAATATATGATATTATTATTATAATTATTATTATTATTATTATTATTATTAATTTCAGCTGCTGCCTTTTCCTTTTATCTCCTGGCATGATTTTGCTTCTGAAAGAAATTTGTGCCAAACAAGTAGTACCTATGGGATTTGAATTTGCAGCTGTTGTACTGTCTTCATTTATAAACGGATTTATTTCAAATTTCCTTTTTAAGAAAAGCATTATGATGAACACTCGCTATTTTTATTCGAAGTGGTTTCCGTTTTTCCCTTATTTAATGTATCTATGGCCGTGTAGCCACCTTCTTCTGAGTCGCTGAAATCGGAATTCGACTCTAAAAAAAGAGATGAAAAATTTTGAACTAATTAAATTTCCAGCAACAAATCTGCAGGTGATATTTTAGTTAAAACAACTACCCTGTGAAGTATGTATACAGCTATTTTGCAGACAATGGTCTGCGGGTGATATTTTAGTCAAAACAACTAACACCCTGTAAAGTATACAGCTAGTTTGCAGACAATGGTCTGCGGGTGATATTTTAGTCAAAACAACTAACACCCGGTAGAGTATACAGCTATTTTGCAGACAATGGTCTGCGGGTGATATTTTAGTCAAAGCAACTAACACCCTGTAAAGTATACAGCTATTTTGCAGACAATGGTCTGCGGGTGACATTTTAGTCAAAACAACTAACACCCTGTAAAGTATACAGCTATTTTGCAGACAATAGTCTGCGGGTGATATTTTAGTCAAAACAACTAACACCCTGTAAAGTATACTTTATTTCTTCTTTCCTTCTTCCTTCTTGTTTTCTATTTTGACTACTTCATTTTTCTACATATGTCTATCATACATTTAATCTGTTATTTCAATTGTTTTTGGTTTTAGCATTGCTTTTCGTTCTAAGATATATATATTAGTTAATAAGTTCCAGGCCTCAACAGCTTCCAAACT
>MU184565.1:36712-51945 GCA_016904865.1 Pissodes strobi | reverse complement strand
CCTTTTAATATCAAACATAATGTTATAAACTGTCGAGCCATTTTTGCGGGTGACATTTTAGTCAAAACAACTAACACCCTATACAACAGACATCAATTTCTGCAGACAATAATTTTTTAATTAAACTTCTTTCTCCTTCTGATAATTCTCAGATCATTTGTTTAGAATTAAACATATAGCCCAAATATTCCACCTCCTGTCTAGGCGCAAATATATTTTTCCTGATTTATGATAAACCCTAAGGACTCTTAAACTGCTTTGGCCCCTGTTATGGTTATTCACCAATTTAGCTATCATAAAATCGTAAATATTTTCATCTATTTATTGTTTTTTGCTTACTACGTGTAATTCGGTAGGTATCCGAATTATATTATATAACACGATATCGAGAGTTTTAGTCATACTTAGTCATACGCCGACAGCGTGTAAGTTGTAAAGAGTTTAATACAGTAATTTGGGGTGCTTAATTAATTTTCGTCGTTTTATTTTAAACCCGAGTGATTACACTCGTGTTAAATATTTAACGACTGGCCTAAGGAGTTGTAAAAAGTAAAGATATTATATTTAACCAAATGGTACACAATTTAAATTCCTATGTGATCTTTAAAATAAACCCTTAGATATGTTTTATATTTCCTACTGTAATTTTATCAGCGCAGCGGCCCAGCAAATGCGGAGTACGCATTCTACGCCGCCCGTACCGCCCCGCAAACAGTTTTTAGCTTAGCGGTATGACTAATGGCCGATGCGCAGTTATTTTTCGTGTTTACTTATGAAAGTATGTTTTCTACGTTATTAAAGGCTGTAAAAGACTGCAAGTGTTTTCCTTGACAATACAGGCGTTATCCTTTGACACTATCAATAGGCAAAAGGAAGTATGCATCCTGCAAATCTATTTGCTATATAATAATTCTTGGAAATTAATTTGAATGCTTTACTATAATCATCTAGACAAACAATGATTTGTAGGTGATATTTTCATCACTATATTATAATTCAAAAAGATTTAATTACCTAAAAATTATGAATCACTGACTTATGTTTCCCAATTCGTCAGCATGTCTTCTCTTTCCACTTATTTTCGGCATCGCACTTCGCACTAAATAAAACGTACTGCACGTGACGGCACAATAAAATGAACTGATGAATATGGCTTGGTATAGGGCCGGCCGGGGTGATTGTTTACTTATCACATTCTTTAAACTCTGTGCGCTGATAGGACATAAAATGAGACCTACCAACTATCTGTCATAGAAGGACGTAGAAGCGAAGAATAATTATAAGGGGGAATCACTATACGTTCCAGAACAGAACTAGATAAATCCACATTTTTGCAGCCCTAAGCTTTGTGCCAAAAAGTACAAACAACTTCGAGAACATCTTTTCCTCAGACGCACAAAACTTATCACTATGCACTATTAATCAGTTAGTAATAATAAGTAGGTATTACTTCTAAGTATGTCACGCTTAGGCAACATAACTTTTCCTAAATCTGTACAAAATTTCATAGACAATTTTAAACCAATTTTTTTTCCAGAAAATATGATACATCCCAGTAAATGTTAGGTCACTTGGTAAGTAAAGACGATTTGTTGCATACTCCCTGTGCTTACGCAAGATTGGTGGATTTCGTCGCCTGTCTTAATGCGAGCTCATCTTTAACATAGCACATCTGATAAAGGTAAAACAGAGTTTTGTGCTTTAAGTGAAGAAGTACGAATAATCTTACAAATAACCTCTTTATTGAAACGCCAAGTAGTCAGGAAAATTTGCACATATTCAGATGTGTCGTTTTCATGTTTAAGCATAGGATATCTGAAGGAATAATTTCTTCAATAATCCTTGTCGTCTGTATTGTAGTATAACATACCCTGGTCCGTTCAAAGGTTAAATGAGATAAGTTGTGATTTGTCTTTCTTTTGCCAATAAACGTCAAAACAGATTAACAAAACAATAAATATCTACGTTGGGTTATATATAACTGTACCTTGCACAGTTTTACTTACTCAGAATGCGCCAGACTGAACAAAATTAGGGAAATTTGAGGAATAAGGTGTGGTATGTAAAGCAAACCACAAATTTGTAATACACCTACTTTATTAATAAAAGAGAAGACGTGCCATCCTCAGCCTGGAATTCACGAGGGAAAAGAGCATGGCAGAGAAAACCTCGATCACAATTCCAAAACCGAACCATGCTGCGCCATAGTTATTAGTATTAAAAAATTAAATTACTGTCCCCGTGCCAAAATTTGTCGTTCCACACTTGTGACAATAGATTTAAAACCGAAGTTTGGTATTAGTTAGCCAGACATCGCCAGCAGGCACTGAGGTCCCATACGGGAGGCTCCTCAGCTATAGTTGCAATTTGAGCCAATATCCCTAGAATGAGTATTTTAAATGATAATATAATCATTCATGCTAGGATATCCGCCTAGTCAGGAGAGGAATATGTTAGTAGATCCACCAAGTCCCTTGCTTACAATCTCAGTCGTACTAAAACTAATATCTCAGCACGAAAAGACAGAAAATATTGTGTTTTTGTTTTCATTTAAAGCAGTGTTGTGCGCTGCATAAAACGATCTCAATAAATACACATGTTATATAATCCAATATGAACTATCTATAAAAATAAAAGCAATACTTGTACACATTATGCTAATGACAATATTATAAATTTCAATTTACTGACCTGTAACAGCACCTTACATCATAAAGGAAAAATCATTCATAAAATAAACCGTTGACTGCGCCGGTTTCAGATTTTCTGTCTCCGCTCTCGAACAATACGGTTCAGGATCTCCTAGAAAAAAACCTCGCAAAAACAGACTTCAATTTATGATTTGTTTTTCATTTCTTTTCTTTACACATTCTCATTCGCTGATTTCCAAAACTGACCATGCAAATATCATAATATTCAAAATAAAAAGTTAGTATAATAATTAAACGTATTTATTAATTCTTTGGCAGTTACTAATGCTTAATAACTAGACGTCTTGATATAAATCAATTCATCTTATTTAATTTGTTTACAAGTCGTTCTACCTGGGAATTAATTCTCAGAAAAATTAAATATCCTGCTAATACAGAGCCGCACGTTATGAATAGTCCAATCGCTTCAAAGATAAATTTTGGTGCAAAAACATTCCATACCATCAAGTGACGACAGTGGATGGTAGCTGCCAGCATGCTAGCAAATACCTAAAAAAGGAAATGATTCAGTATGTCTGATTACTTTATATTGAGAGAAATGAATTTAATAACTATTGTTACGCTTTTCACGTGGGTTCTGACAAAAGCACAACTTATACTATTTTGAAATAATACTGTCAATCAATACAATTCAGCACTCAATGATTACCTAACTCCCAACACACGTTTTGCGCCCTATTTATATTCAATCGAATTCTATTATTCTCGATCTTGCACTAGACCTTGGGAAAAAAACAGAGCTGTCCGGAATGTTCTCGGTAGGTCATGATTCATGCGGAAATAAGGTAGACGTAAGAAGTCATTTATATGTAAACATACAGATGGTCGCGGGCCGTGATATTGCCTCCCTCTTTTCAATTCAATTCAATTCAATTCAATTCTTTATTGTCTAACAGGAATAATCCCAATAAAAAGACAATTAATGCACATATAAACAAAACTTACTAGAACCTAAAATATGTATATAAAAAAAATTCAATAAATCAGACACCAGCGACACTTAATCCTACAAATTAAACAATTGGACAATAAGAAGAACATCACACTTATGTCATATTTCGGCCACAAGAACCAAATCACATTAAATGCCAATTAAAACTAAAACTAAACAGAACAAAAGTAATAAAAGAAAAAAAAACAATCAAAATGGGTTTATAGAGTATAGACAACTGGCAAGATTTGCTTCTTAAAAGATTTGACTGAACCCACAAATAAGTCTATATCAATGTTGCTCTGCAGAGCATTATAGTATGAACAGGCTCGATATATAGGCTCACTTCTGGCAAGATAGGTGGAGTAATTTTCTAGGTAAAATTTGCGGTGTGAACGTGTGTTCACTACTGGTACAGAAAAATTAAGACCATTAAGAAGATCAGCAGAGTCGACAAGATTGTTACATAATTTAAACAGGAAAAGTTGACTTTGTAGAATTGTACTTTGTTTGAGTGAAAGGAAGTTGAACTTTTTTAATAATAACTGATGATCAAAACCTCTTGGAGGGTAAAACCCATCCTGTTTGAAACTTAGATATTTTAGAAATCGCCGTTGAACATATTCGAGCCTGTCCACATGTACTTGATGACTCGGAAACCACACCAGAGCAGCATATTGCAATTTAGATTTTATTAAAGAGTTGAACAAAGTGATAAGACTGTCCAAATTCTCAAACTCTTTTGTAGACCTAATGATAAACCCTAGGGTTTTTAATGTTGATTGCACTACATGATCAATGTGGTCATTAAATGAGAGTTTTTTGTCAATCAAGACCCCCAGGTCTCTGATTGAATCAACACTGGAAAGATCACTGGAATCAATTTGATAGTTAAAGTCCAATTCGTGATTGAGATTCGAGATGGTCATCGATTTGCATTTGTTTATGTTAAGATGTAATTTATTATTACTGCACCAAGACGATAGTGTATCAATGTCCCTCTGTAACTCGGTACAATCTTGCAAGTTATTGATAAATCTATACAGTTTGAGGTCGTCCGCAAACAGTAAACAGTTTGACGAGATGTTCTGGGTGATATCGTTGACAAATATGGCAAAAATCAGGGGAGCGAGATTACTTCCCTGAGGGGCTCCGCTGGTCGCATTAAAATCAATGGACTGAAAACCATTGTATTCAACGAAATGGGACCTGCCACTGAGATAAGAGATAAGTAGGTTTATCAGGTTACTATGAAAACCAATTTTGAACATTTTTTGAGCAATTAGGCCATGATCCAACTTGTCAAATGCCTTCGAGAAATCCGTGTATATGACATCGAGTTGTTTTTTTGTATTCATAGCTTGATAGGCTTCTTTTAGAAATGTAGTCAAATTAGTTACAGTTGAGCGTTTAGTAAAAAAACAATGTTGAGCGGGAGTAACTAAGTTTTTAACCTGATGGAAGAGATTATCATATATACACACCTCAAAGGCCTTAGAGAAGTTGGACAAAATAGAAATTGGCCTATAATTTGAGATGCTGTTTATATCCCCACCCTTAAACACTGGACAGATCTTAGTTATTTTCCAGCGGTCAGGAAACATGTTGGTCTGGATCGCCACATTAAATATGTGGTGCAGTGGCACCGTGAGACATTGAGCACAGTCACGCAGGATGAAGGAGGGTATCTTATCATGACCAGAGGTATGTGAGTTTTTCAGTTTCCTTAGTGCTTCGAAGATCTCAGATTCAGTTACGTGAGTGATAGTGATATTTTGGGAATTGCCAGGCTCATTTAGACCATCCAAGTCAAAGTCAGAAGAAACCTCATAAACACTCCTGAAAAACTCAGCGAATCCATCTACTATACTTTGTGGAGAATCAAGGGAAGTCTGACCGAGGGTCAACGTTCCTGGAATACGTGTTTTATTGCGCTTTTGTCGAATGTATTTCCAGAAGTGACTAGGATTGCTCCTGATAGATGATTCAGTATTATTTATGTATGTCTTATATGCAATGTCGATCAACACCTTAACAGTCCGTCTTTTATTTGAGTATGCTTGGTAGTCCAAGCTTGAGCCAGACCTTTTGTATCTTTTATGGAGGTGATCCTTCACATTCAGACTGTTAATAATGTCTCTAGTATACCAGGTGGGGTACTTAACTATAGCGGACTTCACAGCATATAAGGGAACAGATTGGTCAAGGATGTTATAAAGTCTATTATAGAAGTGATCAACCGCTATATTAACATTTGGCTCATTAATTATTAGGTTCCAATCAGTGACATTAAGTAGATGATACATTAGGTTGTAATTAGCTTTATTGAAGTTATAGTTTCTACTTGTGTTGGAGCATAGAAACTCCCCAAACCCAGTATCTGTCCTGAGCTGCATATCAAATGCAACACTAAGAGTGGGGTGGGCAGGATCCTCAGGAACCAGGGGCAGTTGATCCCTAGTTACCTCACACTCAATGTTAGCAATAACAAGATCCAATAAGTTTCCCCAAGCGTTCGAGAGAGTATTGAATTGGGTAAAGTCACACAGTGCTAAGAAATCATTTAATTGAGTTGTTTTTGCATTTGAGTTGGGGTTGAAGTCCCCGATAAAGATAACTTTGTTGTTCTGAATAGGTTCATATATAGAGAAATATTGAAATAGGCTCTGGTGTGAGTTAGCGGGAGAGTTAGGTGGAATATAAATAATAAAAATAAATGCAACCGAGTCATTCAAGTAAAACGTACAGCCCAAGACATCAATATCAGGCACAAGTCCCTCTAGTTCCTCCAAATTGAGCCTTGATGCTTCAAGGTCGTGCCTAACACCGAGAAGCACGCCTCCACCCCTTGTGACATTCATGAGATCGAGTTTACGGTCAGCTCTGTAGACCACATAGTTGTCATTAAACAGTTCATTGTTAAATAGGCCATCCTGGATCCATGTCTCTGTGATTGCCACTATATGGCTTTCACAGTGAGAAACAGATTTATGGAAATCACTGGTTTTAGTATTTAGACCCCTAGCATTTTGGTAAGTTATTTGTATATTCTTGTTAGACAACCTAATCAGTTTAAATTAACAGTATGGTTGGTGGTGATAATCTTAGGTGATCCATATTTGTAAATAATTTTCAGGTTAGCCTCACCAGCTCTAACACGTTCATCCAATTGCTGTTTGAGTTTGCGATACTCTTGTATTTGCTGAGGAGTTTTGTCATCACTAATTGACAGATGCTTAAGGGTACCGTGTGTTTTGATTTTTTTTGAGTTTTTTTTTGAGCGTATAACGTCATTAGCTAAGTTACCTGAATTACAGATAACTTTTATCGGCCTATTCTTACCAGCGACCACTCTTCCCATGCGAAACACTTGAAAACCTGCCTGAGTTTCTCTTCCGAGACAATGGTCTACCACATCTCTAGCAACCTCACTGATGTTAGTGGTTGACTCAGGGCAGTTAAATAGCATGAAGTTGAATTTGCGGCTTTCTCTCTCCTTGAGTTCACAAAACAGACTCTCAATTTCAAACTGCTGCGGTCGAGGTGCAGACTTATCTGGAGTGGCATCATCTACCTGAGGTGCAGAGGCGTCGCGAAGAACACCCAGTTCAGACTCCAGTGCGACGATTCTCTGCTCCAGAAGGCTGTTGTTGGACTTTAGAATACTGTTTTTATCATCCATCTCTTTATTCAGTAACTTGAGATAGGTGTTTTCAATTTCCGTTGCCTTATTGATGTTGCTAGATGTTGGTGTAGCGGGATCCAGACTGTTGCCGCAAACGGCAGTTGCAGCAGTGATCCTGCCCGCCAAATTTATCTCCTTGCAGCCCGGGCACCAAAAAATGCAGGTCCTAGTTTGAAGGAGAATAGCACGAATCTCAGTTACAGTTTTTACGCCACTGCAAGTCTTACATATTGGTCTGCTACAGGAATCGCACGGAAATCCAAAAGCGGTGCTTTTATCCTCCTTGGGAAGGCAACTGACATTGCACAGGTAGCAAATTTGGGGCTCATTTTGACTCATATTGCGGTTGTTGTGAATCCAACCTCAAAAAAATTTATCATAGAATATTCAGACAAAAGACACAGAAATACTTTGGTCCTATTATTTAAAACGACTTTACAAGCCACTCTGAGCAGTATTTAAGTTGCGATGACTTTTAATTTGCTGAATAATAGCAGATTTAACTTTATAACATTTTCGATTTGTTTACCACAACATGACCCTACATTCATCGTTTCGTCTTTTCTTAAACCTGATCGTCCCGATCAGTTACTTCATTTCCCTGATATGCTTTGAGCCTGTCAAGGTGGGCAACTTTAAGTTTGCTTCTTGGTCTACGTTGAATTCTATACACCACGCCATTAATTATTTTGATCACTGTGTAGGGCTCTTTCCATACTGGCATTACCTTGAGGTATCTTCCTTTGTTCATTTGTGGATTATATAACGAGACTATATCGTTCACAGTGGCGGCTCGTGACCTGTCAAAGAGGCAGTGCTGCTCAGGGCAGGCAAAATCGAAACATTTGTATGTACTAGGGGAAAGGCGGCCGAGGTGAAAATATGCGCGAAATCTTTTACAATTTTCAAGGTCAAACTGAGTAAAATGATGAAACAGAAATTCGGCCAGCAAAAATATTTCATTACAAAAATAGGTTTCGTTACATACCTTTTCCCTTTTTTTTTTTGATATGATCAACAAAATTCTTGTCAAAAACTACTTTAAATATTTAATTATCCAAGTAGGGAGGGGGCGCCCTAGCGCCTTACCTCACTGGCTTCCACTGACTTAGCTGAATACCAAATAACGATACTATTTATTTGTATAAAAAGGTACCGAATGAAACTAGGAAAATTTTAATAATATTTTTAAATTCACATATTAACTAGCGAGTTAACTATGAAATAATACATTATACGTTTTCATGTCCCCACTTATTTAAACTTAAGCCAACCTTATTAGGTTCAAATCATCTTGTGCCGTGTTAAAAGAACGCTGCGGGAGGCATTAAATTTGTAAATAATTTACCTAATTTTGTTTTTCGTACGAGTTTTCAGATTAAAGATTTCAGTAAAAAAAAATAAATATGTATAGGAATTCATTGCGAGAGTGTTTACCGTGTTGCAGACAAACAAATTAAAACTTTATAGAAGAAATAAAAACGGCCGCCTCTGCCTCGCCACCTCACCCCTGGAGACGGGCTGGTTAACTGTACCTAATAAAGAATATTCCATAGCATTTTGAATATGATTGTTCGAATTTTCATGTTTCTTTATTTTGTCCGTAAAATTTACCAAGTCTCTTACACCTGTCTCCGACCATGTTTTATTATTTCCGAAAACTACACATGGAAAGCAAAAAAGGGCTTTTTTTGTTGCATCTACAAATCCAGTCATTTCGAGAATAAATCTCTTTATTAAAGTGACGTGTGTAAGGTTTTCCTCTGCTAACACCGCCTATCTCAATAGAAATATCTGGTAATGGCCTACCTCTATTTTTCAATTCAAATTTTTTCTCGTAAGAGTATTTAAAAAATCTTTTTTCTTCAAACGTCAGTAAATCCGTCATTACTCGACTGTGTAGGCGGCCGTGAAGTTTCGTTTTCCCTCCGCCGGAGCTTTACTTTTCGATTCCGCCGGCGCGGCGGAGGTAAAAGTGTTGTCATAAGATACAATACAAACAGACAACAAAATAAGCGTCAACAACTCAAGATTTATTAAACTACAATTTGTATTTATCACTCAATTTGTGACTGCATTTCTAAAGATCACTAATTTAGGAACAAATTGGTTATTATTTAATCGAACTTACTCAATAGCTTATCAATACGGAATTAAAACGCAATCGGAGACGCAATCTTAAAAAAATAATTATTGTTCACAGTGTCCACTGACAGCTTTATGTTACATTACTATAGCAACAACCTGTGCCTATTCACCGAGACCGGTCTAAGCCGCCTTGCGAACCCACTTATCTTTAATAATAATTAGATATTATTACTATTAAAAAGAGATGTTTTTGCATTATTTTGTCGACATTTGAAGAAAAAACAGCATAGTTTATTTGGAGGAAAAGTTACTTTTCATGGCTTGCTCTCTATTACCACTAATTAATTAAACACGGGCGCGCCATGAAAAGTATCACTTTTCCTCCATATAAAATAATATACTATTAACGTTCACTAAATTATGCACTACATCTATTTTTATGAAAGTCTACAGTCTATACCACATAGCAACCTACTAACAATAACAAGAAACAAAAACGATACAACTACAACAATCTAGACACATCAATTAATTAATAATTATCTCTTCAAATTAGCTATATAAAACGCGCGCGAGTTTATATTTGTAAAAACCGGCAAGTACTGTCACGAATGCAGCTAAATAACTGCGAAATTTTCCCTATTAAAATTCAATAGCTCATTTCTGCCAATTGACAACTGTATCATTCTTTAGGTTGAGAAGAATAGCTGTGCACGAATAATAGCAGTCCAGATAAGGACATTCATATATCGTCGCGAGGAAATAATATTAAATTTACTGGTGAACTGTAGTCCGTCTAGAGCATACACCGGCCGGCGTCGGCGGCGTGTTCGCAGTGTATATGAGCAGAGATGGCATATATAATAGAATTCCCGGCCGAAAATTGGGTGCTTTAATTTTACATTATTATTTTGAGGAATCGTTAATTATTTAGTTGAAGGATAAGAAATTAGTCAAGTAGCTTCTTCAAAATTTTAGTGGTTCTGCAGCTCTGCAGTTCTTATGTACCAGCCGTCCCTGATCGTTCATCTGAAATTCTATAGAACTAGCTTTGAGATGGTGATCTGGCATTCCGAATAATAGGTCACAGAGTAAATGGAGTTCTCTTCCAAATAAAATAATGGCTAGTGTTAGTCCTGTGGTGGCATGGACTGCTGATATAAAGGCCATCAAAAATAGTGGTATGTGTTGGTCCTAATTTTTCTGATTTCATCTACGACCTTCGACAAAACCAAAACTGTGGATGTAAGTCCGTGTTTGAGTAAATCACAGATTTTCTGAAAAACCTTGGATTCGAAGTTGAGTCCTTGATCTGAGTGCAGCTGTAACGGAACACCATATCTGCTGAATAGGTTATTCACGAGGACCTCTGCTATGGGTAACAGCTTCTTGATTGGGGATCGCAAATACTTAAGGCATTTACTGAAGTACTCAATTGCCACTAAAATGTACTTCCTACCATTATTTGTTTCTGGAAAAGGGCCAGCTGCGTCAGTGGCGATACGTTGAAACGGTAGGCCCACATTATACTGTTTAATTTTCCCCCTAGATCTTGTTTTGGGTCATTCACTTGCGGCACAGGTTAAGCACTGCCGGCACCACGATTTCACATCCTGGCAGTAGTTGACGCCATAAAATCTGTTGCGGATCTTGTCAATCGTTTTGTTCATTCCGAGATGAAGTACCAGACTTTCCACTGTAAACTTCTTCCAGGACTTCCGATTCTTTCTTCCTTGGTACCACTAACTATGTCTTCATAACGTTTGATCGGCGCTTCCACATTCGGCAACTACCACTGAGCCCACAGTTTTAAAAGAAAATCCCTTATCTGAAAATATCTCTCTAGCTTGGTCTTGGCTGATGTTCTTCTTTAGCTTTTAGCAGTAATGCTATTTCACTACCGATTTTTTTAAGTTGATCTGTGGTTTACTGCCGATCAACCTCAAACTTGATTTGCCTAATGGGAGTGATTCCATCTCGCTGATCTATTCTTTGGCAATGTTTACAATTATCCTCGCATGGTCTTCTGGATAAAGTATCTGCATTATTATGCAATCTCCCTGCCCCGTGCTTAACCTTAAAGTTATATTGTTGCAACTTTTCAAGCCACCTCGCTCCCTGTCCCTCTGGTTGATTCATAGCCAAAAGCCATTTAAGTGCTTTATACTCAGTCCTGAAGCGGAATTTCTGACCGTTCTACTCTAGGCATCAAATGTTTTACAATTAATAAGCGTTCGGAACTTCTTATGCGAATATGTCGATAAATCCTGAATACCTACCTGGTTTTAATTATATTATTGCTTTTATTACCTATTAGTACCCTCTGGAGAGTTTTACCAATACTAATAGCAATATCGAGCAGGACCCTTATTGGGTTATTTTACGTTCCGCCTCAAACCAGCCGTAAGATGGCGACACTTGGTTGAAAAGGTGCTGGTAATTTTACGGATTTTCGTACCTTTTCGCGTTGGTTGATTTTCCTTAATCTAGAGGGAACTACTTGTATCATTTCTTTTAAAATAATTGCTCAAGATTCAAATTCCTATCCTTGTAGGTATTATTTTTTTTGTAAATCTTTTCTCGTTTCTTATCAAATTTGTACCGCAAGCCAACAGGCAAATTTCAAATTTTAAATGCTTATTTTCCAAACCTTAAAGCTGACAACTGTCGATTTTGTTAGTAAGGTTTCTTTTGTTTATCAAATTAGACCAGATAATATATCAAGTGCCAGGTAAGTGCTTATAAAAGTTTAATTAATTAATATTTGTTTGAAAATATTTTGTGGCCATTTATGAACTGAATAAATCAGACTTGTTTTATAGAATAATTTATTCTATTATTTTTGTAAATTACATTTCGTATTTCTAAGATCCTGTTAATTGTTCCAGTTTTTTGAAAAACTGGAAAAGTAAATCTGTTGCAAATAAAATCCTTCCTCATCTGCTCACCAAACTGACGTTTTATTTGTTGGCCTAACCCACGTAAACCAACCGTTTCAGTCCTTATTAGAAATTCTTGTCCAATTGCTAAAAGGTATTGATGGAAATGCTCAACAGACCGTACTATTGCTATATGCTCCTGTTGGGTTAGACAGTAGTTACGTTCAGGTTTCGAAAAGTACTTGCGATAAAACCGCACCGATGCCAGTGTTACTTGCATCTGTGTCCAAAACAAACTTCCCCTTTTGCACCGAATATCCCAATATTGAACTAGAATATAAAGCCGCTTTTAATTTCCTGAACGCAAAATTACAATCATGATCCCAGTTATAATTTGTACGTTATTCAATGAGCTTATGCAAGGGTGCCACTATATTTGCAATCATTCGACGAATCTTCTGTAATAAATAATCCATGGAAGCTCCGTAGTTCATGGTTGTCACGAGGACGAGGCCAGCCTTTGATGGCTGTAATCTTCCTTTCGGTTGGATTCCCTCTGATGATACGGCATACCCGAGAAATTCAAACTTTTTAAAAGGAAAACACAAAGGTTTTAAATTTCCACGATATTGTGGAAATTTAAAACATTTGTGTTTTCCTTTAAAATTTCGCAATAAATTGCCATCAAGTATCAGCTAAATCAGTCGATTTAATTCAAACTTTTGTTGAAAAACAGAATATTTATCTGATACACATAGATTCCCACCAATGTAAGAACTCTGTTATCTCTAAAATGCTCCCTACAATAGTCACGATATTTTATATCACAAATCACTCTAATGCAATACTTCTGAATAAGAAAAATCCTGCAAGCCATTGGACTCAAACTACAATAATTAACAATACCATATCTTAAGAATGAATGAAAATTTGCGTAATACAATGTCAGGAGTGCCTGTTTCCCACAGTGCTTTGAAAGAAACTTTAAAGCATAACAACTACTTCTTAGTTTGCCACATACATTTTCTATATGGTAACTCCGCCGCAAGTCATGATCAAAGGCCACACCCAATAGCCTGGAACTACTCAAACGAATCAACTGATCCGGCGTATCTCTAAATAAAACAACAGCATCTTGAGCTTGTGTATTGCGTGTAACGTGTAAATATCACAAAGTGTGTTTTATCTTTATTAAGACATAATTTGTTTTTCTTAGACCATATAGTTATACTGTTATATACAGTGTCTGCTATCACTCTACGAGCCTCCAAGTTATCACCTCCAATCAAAACTGCTTTCTCCAAAAATAAGTTTATAATAAAAGCTAAAATATTACACACTCTAGACTTCCATTTCTTCAAGAAATTATTAGATATTACATCAAAACCTGCGGCACCTGAAGACTTTAGATTGTTGATTAAAGCTACCACATCGGCAGGACAAACGGGAGGCATAAAAAACTATTGTCTCTTAAAGTTATGTGCTTAGATATATTATTTATTATTTTATTTCTTACGGGAAAACTACACTAATTAGTACAGTATAATAATACAATAATAAGGTTAGGTTTTGGGTTATAAAACTTACAAATCAATTAGATTAATAAAATAGATAACCCAAACTAACACAAGAGACAAAATATTTATATCTCATTACATCATATTGCAATGTTAAGAACAGTACCAAAAAAGAAAAAAAAAGCATCACACATGAGCTCATAGCTTCAAATGATGCTTAAACTGACCTAAGGACACATTAAAAATATCAACATTCAAGTTGTTTAAGAAGCACATAAATCTATTTATAGGGCTCATAACACCATATGTTGTTCTGTGAAATCCTATATGAAAGGTTGCTTGATGACGAAGACCCTGATAAGGAATGCTAAGACCCACCTGACTCAAAAGACTGACACAGTCAATGTGGTCATTTAACAGTTTAAATATAAATAAGGCCCCAAACTATCTCTTCGCCCACTAAGACGAGCCAATGACATTTGAGTTTCGATTTCAGCATAATTGTGGTCAAGTATTCTGTTATTGTTCCTAAATGCACAGTATCTGAAAAATCTATGCTGAACTTTTTCAATAGAATTAGTATGACTTTGAAAATACGCAGCAATATTATAATAAACCAGTCTAGTAGATTCAACTGCCAGCATCTTTGAACTCTTCACTGAGATCGTATTGATGTGTTCTATAAATGATAATTTCTCGTCCAGTATAACTCCCAGATCCTTAACCGATGACACATATTTTAAAACCTGGAAGAACGAACATCATAAACATAAAATTGACACCGAAAGTGCAGGTTTCCACATTAGTGGAATTATTGAAGAGTCATCAAACTCATGGTCATCTCCTGTTGACACCAAGAAGGATGGGACTACCAGATTATGTGTGGACTATAGAAGGCTCAATGACGTCACCAAGAAGGACAGTTATCCACTTCCGACGACACTAGCAGATTATCACTGGTTTTCAACACTAGATTTAAGGAGCGCCTACTGACAAGTAGGCATTGACGAATAAGATAAGGAAAAGAACGGCCTTCTCTACCTGAAGTGGTTTATATCAGTTTAAAGTTATGTCCTTCGGACTATGCAATGCCTCTATTACTTTTGAGCGTCTTATGAAAGTTGTTCTACGAGGCCATACTTGGAACACATGCCTAATCTAACTTGATGAGATAATGGTAATGAGAAAAACTTTCGAAGAGCACCTACAAAACCTGCAGGAAGTTTTTATTAGAGTCAACATGCACAGCTCTTATCGAATCCAAAGAAATATTCTGTTTTTCAACAAAAGTTTGAATTAAATCGACTGATTTAGCTGATACTTGATGACAATTATTTATTGCGAAATTTTAAAGGAAAATTTCGCAATAAATTGCCATCAAGTATCAGCTAAATCAGTCGATTTAATTCAAACTTTTGTTGA
>MU184565.1:24816-36612 GCA_016904865.1 Pissodes strobi | reverse complement strand
CATCAAGTATCAGCTAAATCAGTCGATTTAATTCAAACTTTTGTTGAAAAACAGAAATTACTTTGGATTCAGTAAGAGCTGAGCATTTTTGACTCTATTAAAAACGTCCTGCAGGTTTTGTAGGTGCTCTTCGAAAGTTTTTCCCGTTACCATTATATCACCAAGATAGACTAGGCATGTCTTCCAAATAAGGCCTCGAGAACAACTTTCATAAGACGATCAAAAGTAGCAGAGGCATTGCATAGTCCGAAGGGCATAACTTTTAAACTGATATAAACCACTTCCGATAGAGAAGGCCGTCTTTTCCTTATCTTATTCGTCAATGCCTACTTGTCAGTAGGCGCTCCTTAAATCTAGTGTTGAAAACCAGTGAGAACCTGCTAGTGTCCTCTTGGTGACGCCATTGAGCCTTATATAGTCAACACAGAATCTGGTAGTCCCATCCTTCTTGATGACTAAGTCAACAGGATATGACCATGGGTTTGATGGCTCTTCAATAATTCCACCATCAAGCATTTTGGCCACTAATGTGGCAACCTCTTTCTGTTTGTTCACTGGTAACCTCCGAGGATGCTGCCGTATGGGGTAAGCACTTTCGGTGTCAATTTTATGTTTAATGATGTTCGTTCTTCCAGGTTTTGAAATATGTGTCATCGGTTAAGGGTCCAGGATACTGGACGAGAAATTATCGGAAATAATTGCACAAGTGCATCAAAATTACCGATAATTTTGTATGACAGCATGTTGTCCAAAAACTGCATGAGTTCATTTTCATATTTTGGAGAAAGAGCCCGACACCGAAGGTGGAGGGCTCTTTTCCAAAATATGAAAATGACCGAATGCAGTTTTTCTAAGACAACATGGTCGAATGCAAAATTATCTGGTTATTTTGATGCACGAGTGTAATTCGGGGGAATATTTCCCGAATAAGGACATGGTTTAAAAAAATATATTCTTATTCTTTTTTAATACAGAACAGGAGCGTACATGTAACTGTAAACAAAGCAAAGAGACGCAAAAGTACGATTTTTTTTTTAATCCGAAAGAGACATTTTTAATAATATATATTCACTTGACATTGACGTTATTTATAAATTGTCGCTGTCATCGTAAGTTTACAATGGAATTACCATAGATACGTACGATGCAATTTTCGCTGTGCTCTTTCGGTTTCTACAGTGCAATTATCGCTGTAATTTTCCGAGAATTGCACTCCTCTAATGGGATTTTTTATACATGAGGGAAATATTCGGATGTAATTGCACAAGTGCATCAAAATTACCGATAATTTTGCATGACAGCGTGTTGTCTAAAAACTGCACGAGTTCTTTTCCAAAATATGAAAGTGACCAAATACAGTTTTTCTAAGAAAACACGCTCGAATGCAAAATTATCTGGTTATTTTGATGCACGAGTGTAATTCGGGGCAATATTTCCCGAATAAGGACATGGTTTTAAAAAATACACTTTTTTCTTTTTTTAGTACAACGAGGTACGTGTAACTCTAAACAAAATAAATAGACATTTTGAATAATATATATTCACTTGACTTTGACGTTATTTATAAATTGTCGCTGTCATCGTAAGTTTACAATGGAATTACCATAGATACGTACGATGCAATTATCGCCGAGCTCTTTCGGTTTCTACAGTGCAATTATCGCTGTAATTTTCCGATAATTGCACTCCTCTAATGGGATTTTTTATACATGAGGGAAATATTCATTTATAGAGCACATCAATACGATCTCAGTGAAGAGTTCAAAGATGCTGGCAGTTGAATCTATTAGACTGGTTTATTGCTCCCTTGTTTGGTCCACCTTGAATATTGCTCCGTATTTTCAAAGTCATGTTAATTCCATTGAAAAAGTTCATCATATATTTTTCAAATACTGTGCATTGAAGAACTATAACAGTATACGTGACCACAATTATTATGCTGAAATCGAAACTCAAATGTCATTGGCTCCTCTTAGTGGGCGAAGAGATCGATATATGCTTGGGGCCTTATTTATATTTAAACTGTTATCAGGGTCTTTAAGAGACAATAGTTTTTTTATGCCTCCCGTTTGTCCTGCCGATGTGGTAGCTTTTTTCAACAATCTAAAGTCTTCAGGTGCCGCAGGTTTTGATGAAATCTCTAATAATTTCTTGAAGAAATGCAAGTCTAGAGTGTGTAATATTTTAGCTTTTATTATAAATTTATTTTTAGAGAAAGCAGTTTTGATTGGAGGCGATAGCTTGGAGGCTCTTAGAGTGTTGGCAGAGACTGAGTATAACAGTATAACTATATGGTCTGAGAATAAACAAATTATGTCTTAATAAAGATAAAACACACTTTGTGATATTTACACGCAATACACAAGCTCAAGATGCTGTTGTTTTATTTAGAGATACGCCGGATCAGTTGATTCGTTTGAGTAGTTCCAGGCTATCGGGTGTGGCCTTTGATCATGACTTGCGGCGGAGTTCCCGTATAGAAAATGTATGTGGCAAACTAACAGTAGTTGTTATGCTTTAAAGTTTCTTTCAAAGCACTGTGGGAAACAAGCACTCCTGACATTGTATTACGCAAATTTTCATTAATTCTTAAGATATGGTATTGTTAATTGTGGTTTGAGTCCAATGGCTTCCAGCATTTTTCTTATTCAGAAGTATTCCATTAGAGTGATTTGTGATATAAAATATCGTGACTCTTTTAGGGAGCATTTTAGAGATAACAGAGTTCTTACATTGGTGGGAATCTATGTGTATGAAATAAGTATTTATGTGTACAAAAATAAATCACTTTTTCAATCGAATCGATCTGAACATGCTTATAACTCGCGGACGAGGAACACTGCTGCCAAATGCTCACCATATAACTTTTTACCAAAAAAATATTGTATATAGTGCATGTAAAAATTTTAATAATGTTACGGCTAGCCTAACAACCATCCGAACGTTTTTGTGCTACCGTATAAAACTAGCCGCCGCCATGCCGCTCGCTTCCCTGTCTGTATGACTCATCGCCCGGCCGGTCGCGAAGTTTCAGGATCGCTGGAATTGTCTCGATGGCCTCGTCGAGATCATATAGAGTGGCCTCGGAATACTTCCCGAATATTCGTGATGGATTGGAGATTATATATAAGCAGACCTAAGGTCAATGTTAGTCAGTCGGTTAGTCAGTTCAGTTCAGTTAATCATTGAGTGTGAATAGACATTAGTTGTAAAGTTATAAGAGTAGTATAGAGTGTTAAATTGTATACAGTAGTAGTGAATAAAGAGAGTATTAGTTGAAAATAGCAAAGTTGTAATTCTGTTAAGAACCCACGGGAAAAACGTAACATTTGGTGTCAGAAGTCGGGTTGTGAAGGGACCGGACTTGAGAAGTATTTTTCGAGGAAAGAAGAAGTACAAGTACGTCAACGAGACCGTTTGATTGGTGGATTCTGGTAAAATTTTATAACATTCTATGGCCAATACAAGGCAACAAACGGCAGAAATGGAGCAAATAAATAAAATGTTGACCGATTTCATGGATAATTTAAATGCTGAGAGACGAGCGGATCGGGAAGAGGATGAACGTAGAAGGCAAGTGGATCGGGAAGAGGAGGAACGTAAAAGGCAAGCAGAACAGGACCGGCTTCAGAAAATTTTACAAGACCAGGAAGATAAAAGGCAAGCAGAACAGGACCGTCTTCAGAAAATTTTTCAAGATCAGGAAGATAAAAGGCAAGCAGAACAGAACCGTCTTCAGAAAATTTTTCAAGATCAGGAAGATAAAAGGCAAGCAGAACAGGACCGGCTTCAGAAAAACTTACAAGACCAGGAAGATAAAAGGAAAGAAGAACAAGACCGGCTTCAGAAAATTTTACAAGATCAAGAAGATAAAAGGCAAGCGGAACGGGAAGAGGATGATCGTAGAAGGCAAGCAGAACAGGACCAGCTTCAGAAATGGATGTTTGATGTGTTTGTAGGCGAGCAAGGAAAATTACAGAAAATATTGGACGGACAAAATGAGAAATTTGAGAAAGAAGTAAACAATATTCAAAAAGAAGTTGGAAATGTACAAAAAGAAGTAGGAGACGTACAGAAAGAAGTGAAGAATCTACAAGCAGAATTTACCAGACTAAAACACCAAGCACCCACCGAGAGGGCATTCGCCTCAGGACAAAACATCAAACCTCCTACGTACGACGGTCAAACATCCTGGACAATGTACAAAAGACAATTTGAAGCCGCTGCTGTTGCCAACGGTTGGAATAATGAAGAAATGGTTACATCACTAGTGGTAGCGCTTCGTGGATCTGCCCTGGAACTACTGCAGACAATTCCCATCAGCCAACAAGGGAAATATGACATACTTGCAGCTGCCCTGGAGAGACGATTTGGAGACCAGCATAGAAGACAACTGTATCAGGCACAAGTTAAGTCCCGAGATCAGAAGCCTGGTGAAAACCTGCAAGAGTTTGAGGCAGACGTCAGACGTCTCGTTCAGTTGGCCTATCCGGGAGCAACAGACGAATTTCAAGAGGAACTTGTTGCTGAATATTTCGTGGACGGTGTCAGAGATCCAGAAACTCAGAAGATGTTACGTCTAGCCAAATTTGATAGCAGCCGTGAAGTTTTGGGTAGAGCTCTGGAAATCGAGGCGGCCTGTAACATCTCTAAGCCAGCAATCAGGGAAGTATCCATCAAGGAAGAAAATTTGGCGAACAATTGTGAACTAACTAAAATGGGCGGTATTTTGAGGAAATTAACCGAAGTTCTTCAGGCCACGGGGAGATTCAGGGAGTCACTAGAAGTTAGGCCATACAACCGTAATCAGTGTTATAGATGTGGCAAGACTGGACACTTCAAAAGGGCCTGTCGAGTACAAAGATTCCAGGAGCCAATAGAAGATAGGCCACATAGCCGAAATACATCAAATCAGTGCTATAGATGTGGAGACTGGACATTTCAGAAGGGACTGTCGAGTACGGATATTCCGGGAGCCAACAGAAGTTAGGCCATGTAATCAAAAGGCTATAAATCAGTGCTATAGATGCGGCAGGACTGGGCATTTCAAAAGCAACTGTCAAGTACAAAGATTCCGGGAGCCACTAGAAGATAGGCCACGTAACCGAAATGTTTCAAATCAGTGCTATATATGTGGCAACATTGGGCATTTTAAGAGAGACTGTCGAGTACAACTACGACCTACAGCTCCATCCAGAGACAACAGCTGTTCAAAGCCAAGTCAGGAAGAGTTGAAACAAAATAACTTTAAGGCTAAGCACAGGGAAGGAAGATGGCATAGTAATACAGATGCTTTATCCAGAAGGTCATGTGAGGATAATTATAAACATCGCCAAAGAATTGACCAACGAGAAGGAATCACTCCCATTAGGCGAATCAAGTTTAAGGTTGATCAGCAGTGGACCACAGAGCAACTGAAGAAGGATCAGCTTGAGGATAATGAAATAGCACTGCTACTAAAAGCTAAGGAAGAACGTCAACCAAGACCAAGCTGGAGAGATATTTCAACTAAGGGATCTACTTTTAAATCTCTGTGGGCTCAGTGGGACTCCCTGGTAGTTGAAAATGGACTCCTTAAACGAGCCTGGGAAAGCGCCGATGGCAAAGTAGTGAAGGCGCAGTTAGTGGTACCAAGGAAGAGGGTATCGGAAGTTCTGGACGAAGTACATAATAGAAAGTTTGGTGCTCATCTCGGAGTTAACGGAATGATTGACAAGATCCGCGACAGATTTTACTGGGTCAACTACTGCCAGGATGTGAAATCATGGTGCCGACAGTGTTCAACCTGTGCCTCAAGTCAAGGATCCCAGACAAGATCCAGCGGGAAGATGCAACAGAATGATGTGGGACTACCGTTTGAACGTCTCGCCAGTGACCGAACGAAGGCTCGATATGATCTCCAAGCTAACTCTAGGGGATTTCGGATGAACGATAAAGTCTGGTTATATAACCCGCAAAGGAAGACAGGAAGATCTCCCAAGCTAACACCAGTATGGGAAGGACCCTATACGGTCATCAAAAGAATTAATGACGTTGTGTATAGAATTCGGCGTAGCCCCAGAAGCAAACTGAAAGTTGTCCACCTCGACAGGTTGAAAGCATATCACGGACATGAAGTAGTTGATCGGGACGATCAGAATTAAGAGGGAGGCAATGTTACGGCTAGCCTAACAACCATCCGAACGTTTTTGTGCTACCCTATAAAACTAGCCGCCGCCATGCCGCTCGCTTCCCTGTCTGTATGACTCATCGCCCGGCCGGTCGCGAAGTTTCAGGATCGCTGGAATTGTCTCGATGGCCTCGTCGAGATCATATAGAGTGGCCTCGGAATACTTCCCGAATATTCGTGATGGATTGGAGATTATATATAAGCAGACCTAAGGCCAATGTTAGTCAGTCGGTTAGTCAGTTCAGTTCAGTTAATCATTGAGTGTTGAATAGACATTAGTTGTAAAGTTATAAGAGTAGTATAGAGTGTTAAATTGTATACAGTAGTAGTGAATAAAGAGTGTATTAGTTGAAAATAGCAAAGTTGTAATTCTGTTAAGAACCCACGGGAAAAACGTAACAATAATAATTTAGGTCGAGACATTATAGATTCGGTAAATAAATTCATTTTTACAAATAAAGTTAAAAAATATCTGATTGAGAGGAACTGCTATTTTTTTCTCGGAATGTTGTTAATGTGATTGTTGATTAGATATAGTGTGTAATTAACTAGTTATAGTGTAATTCATTTTATTGTAACATTTTGACTTTTTCTTCAGTTAGAGTACTGTATTTATATATGCAATTTGTACTGAACAAATAAATATAATATTATTATTATTATTATTACTATTAATACAGAGAGTATTATTTAAAAAAAAAAACAATAGTTGTGTTTTCGTCGGAATTCACGGGAAAAACGTAGGAATATTATGTAAAATTAAAATTATTATTATGATATTATTGATATTTTTATCATTATCATTAATAAAACGGTTACATAAAAATACTTACCTTAATCGAATGTCCAACAATGTATTTGCATGAAACAGAGAACAAAGCAGACATTGTAATTCTGTCTTTTTCAAAGAGTATCAGTTCTCCTTTTTGACCAATGCCATAAAATTCCTTCTGTTTCCCATATACTGACGGCATCATAATAAGTAATGTAAAAGGTGCAATAACAAGTAACGGTAACAATATTCCCGTCAATATATATGAACCAAAGGTATTTAAAAGGATAAGAGTTCCCAAAATATAGTGGTTTGTGAACAGGCCAGAAGTTCCAATAAATGCCGATTCCCAAGCAATATTGGGAAAAGCGGGTTGATGTCCAGATGCATAAAAGAAATACTGAGCCATTAAAATCCATCCCAAAACTACCATAGTGGGAACATTTAGTAGGTCATCTACAAAAATATATAGATTATATTATTTCAATTTTATAGTAGTTAAATATTGTAGGATAGACAAAACATATTTCGGTTTTAAAGTGGCGTTTTTGAGCTAGTTGTAAAATTAGAATTTAACAGTTGAATATGATAGGCGCAAAATAAGTAATATTGTTGAAACATTTTGGGAAAGGGTATTCTTAGTTTCCATATTAAGGACGTTTATTGGAAAGTACGGCCTTATTTAAATACCACTTTTCATTTACTATAGTTGTGAGCGTGTTAAGACCAGAAACATCGAATGTTTATTCTCGAATTCGTAGGAGTAGAAGTGGTAAACAATGAAATGGTTATATTCATAAAGCGTTTTTGTAAATATTTTATTTTATATTATTTGGTTATTTTAATTGAGTTGTTTCATATTATTGCAGAAACCGTTATCTTGTCAAAAATGTCCATTGCGGTTAAACGATATGTTAGTGACAAGTTTAACAAAGAATGGTTTTCCGAAAATGCTTAAACAATATTACTGATTTGTTGACATCCAAGTGTTAAATTCTATTTACGGCTTCAAAATGTCACTTTACTAAAACGAAAATATTTTTGTTCCACCCCATAATTTTAAACACCAAAATAAGAATTACTTTAATAAATGCTGTATTGACATTATTCCCAAAAACTATTAAAATTGGCTGGAAAATTAGACCATTAATTAAATTTAATAAAAAAGTTTCTTTAATTTGGCTCACAATGTTTCGTCAGTAAATATATGCAAAGCAAGTATATTTCTCATTGAAAGTAGTTGCTGTGAACATGAGCTAAGAACATATTTCCTTAGCTTGGTAAAATAGAGTCATACAGAATAAACATATCAAAAAGAAACGCCAGGGATTCTTATGTAAATAGCATTCGTCGTGTGCAATAAACTCTTTTAAGTTGTGTTGTCTACAAAAACATAACTATGGAACATATTCATTACAATAATCCATAGGATGAACTGGTTCTTCAAGGTTTTCATACTCAGCGAAGAGACTGTGGTTGGATAATATTTATTCATAAAGTAGTATGACTGTGATTCACGTAATATTGTCTAAAATTAATATGAAAATTAAGACGTCAAAAACCATACGAAATTAAACCTTATTCTCTCTATGGCGAGGAATTGTTAGTCGATAGTGATAATAACATTATACCCTGTGATACAATTAATAAGCAAATTAATTTTTACTGTTTTTATCTTCAAATTTGTTAGTTATTTTTGTTATTAGTTTTAAATAATATTGCATTTTTAATTGGACTTGTCGGTCAAATGAATAAATAAACAATGGATTAGTGTATAAGGAAAAACGTATATGTTCTAGATTTTAATATACATTTTTTATATGTTATTGGACGCCCCATTGAATTCGAATACGTCTATCTATTATAAGCAGAAGACGCATGTTCGTCTAACAGAGTATCGATGTAACGACTGCAACAGCAGAATAGAGTTTATCTGGGCAGCCGTGAACGCCCGCCATCACAACAAGTAAGACAGAAACTTGACTCGTCGGTAAAGAGTATTAGTCTCCATTTTCAAAATTATAATTTGGAATGCTCAAGACCGCGTATTTTGTGATGCTGTCCCAAAACGAGTTTTTGCATAGGTATTAATCAAAATTATAATTTATGAAAGGTTTAGAGCTACATATTTGTATTCACCCTGCGTTGCCAAATACTGGTATTCGGCAAGAATGCAAAATTTGGCATACATATTGTCATCTTGAAAGCCAAATTTGAGGGCTATAAAAATTGAAAACCTTCTCCATAAGTCAATCTGCAAACAGAGGGTATTATTCATCATATCATATTTATTCATGAATATATAAAGTATTTCAATCGTACAATAATTTTAATTCCACTCAAAGGAATGACACAAGTTTTTACATTTACAAGAACAGCAGAGATACACTTAATTAAAAACTCAGCACCTAACCAAAAATTCGACACACTAAAATTAAAACTTGACATTTACTTAGATATGTTTTGAGAGGGACATGTTAAATTGAATCCGAAAAATCCGACTCACTTGTGACACATGTTACAAATTCATTTATATTATAGAAAGCTTTTGTAATGAGGTAGTCCTTAATTTTGAACTTAAAAAGTGTTTCTGGCAATTCTCTGATTTCCTGCGGTAGTCTATTGAAAAATAATGGAGCAAAGTATAGTGTGGCATTGCATGACCTATATAATCTATGGAACTCTATTCTAAGATTATGGTGTGTTCTAGTATTGTGATGGTGGACATGTCACATGAGTCCATAGAGATTTATATTTTGATGTACATATATGAAGCAATCATAGATGAACTGAGATGGCAAAGTATGAATTCGAAGGCTTCGGAAAAACGGTTGTACATCATCTCGGTATCCTCTCTGAGCCAAGATGCGAACTGCCTTCCTCTGCAGTCCAAAAATCCTGGTTGTATGTGCTGAATGTCCCCAGGCAAGCAAGCCATATGTACATAAGGAGTGTATCTAACATGATTAGGAGTTACACTTGAGAAACTATAAGGAGTGTATCTAACATGATTAGGAGTTACACTTGAGAAACTAAGTGTCTTGGCGATGCGCAGAGTGCGACTGAGCTAGATATGCCTCGAAAGTTACATTGGCCTGCGGAAGAGCATCCACCAGTTGGCCAGCGATTTCCACAAAAAATGTGTTCAGGGAGTCCAGGCTGGTGTTGACAGAAACAGGGGCCCTGGACCTCCTTTTGCTATTGATGACATCCCAAGCTGCCCTTGCTGGATTATCTGCACTCCTGATATACTGAGTGTTTGCCCTTCGCTTAGCAGTTGCAATGGCATCTCTATACTCACGCCTAAACTCCCTTATCTGGAAGCGAAGAAGAGGACAGCTCGACTCCCGGCCCAGTTCCTCCAGGTCTCGAAGCTCGACCCTCATCGCCCTCAGCCCATCATCAAACCAACCCACAGTGCAACCCGACTGTGCTACAGCCTTTTTTTTACCTCTGGGAAAGCTAAAATATAAGATTCAATAATAGCCTTCATAAAAAGCTCACAGATCTCCTCAAGAGGCTTTTTCGAATCCAAGAATTGCCAGTTATAGTCTTCAAGAATGTTAAAGTTGAAAAGTACCCAGTTGAGTTATTGGTCTATGTAGTAGAAAGACTTGATTTTTAGGAATTCAGAATTTTGTTTGACTATTTAAATTAAGGTTCATGTTTATGGCAAAATGGTCAGATAAATAGGGGTCGAAAACTTCAGTAGTACAAGTTTTTTTGTCAAAATTAATAAGAACATTGTCAATGCAGTGGTTCAATCTAGTATTCTCAGAAACTTGCTGGGAAAAATTAAAGGAAAGTAACAAATGAAGAAAATCACGCTTATAGACATGATCCCTCTCAAAATAAATGTTAAAATCTCCATTTATAACGACAAATTTATCCTTTCTACAGACTATCTCTAAAATTTTTGTAAAAATATCTAAAAACAAGCTAAAATTACCATTTGGTGGACGATACATAGTAACTAAAATCAAATTCTTCTCCGGGACTTCCAAACCACAAGCCTCGGAGTGGCCCTCTATGGATGAACGTTTTATTTCTTCTAGATCGGTAACTTTCTCTTCCTGCTTGTGTAGGATTACAGCTCCTCCATGTTTGGTCCGGTTGCGGCAGTAGCAGGCTCCGCCTTTAAAGCCAAGAATTCCCAGGTTTTCTATTTCGTATTCCAGTAAGCAGTGGAATACGAAATAGAAAACCTGGGAATTAATTATTAGAGATCTGTGAAGTTTTTTGATAGGTGTTCTCCAGCCTGGGGAAGGACGATGGGATTTGATGGGCCACATCCCGTGGCAACTCGGAATGGCGGGGGCGTCACTCCCCGTAATCAAACTGCTCTCACCGGGTTGACGTTCCTGCCAGCCAATACAATGCAGCCCCTCTTGTCACAGACTGTCATTGATCAGCTCCAGACTTTGTACTTCGGTGCTCTTCAGCCTGAGGGAGGACGATAGGATTTGATGGGCCACATCCCGTGGCAACTCGGAATGGTGGGGGCCTCACTCCCTGCCCCCGCAATCAAACTGCTCTCACCAGTTTGACGTTCCTGCCGGCCAATACAATGGAGCTCCTCTTGTCACAAACTGTCATTGATCAGCTCCAGACTTTGTACTTTGGTGTTCTCCAGCCTGGGAGTGGTCGATGGGATTTGATGGGCCACATCCCGTGGCAACTCGGAATGGCAGGGGCGTCACTCCCCGTAATCAAACTGCTCTCACCAGTTTGACGCTCCTGCCAGCCAATACAATGCAGCCCCTCTTGTCACAGACTGTCATTGATCAGCTCCAGACTTTGTACTTCGTTGGTCTCCAGCCTGAGGGAGGACGATGGGATTTGATGGGCCATATCC
>MU184565.1:0-24806 GCA_016904865.1 Pissodes strobi | reverse complement strand
ACTCCCCGCAATCAAACTGCTCTCACCAGTTTGACGTTCCTGTCAGCTAATACAATGCAGCCCCTTTCGTCACAAACTGTCATTGATCAGCTCCATACCTTGCACTTCGATGCTCTCCAGCCTGGGGGAGGACGATGGGATTTGATGGGCCACATCCCGTGGCAACTCGAGATGGCGGGGGCGTCACTCCCCACTTACAAGATAACTGGCTTTTTCATGAAACAATGTTGGGAGTTTCAAAACATCAAGTCTAAAAGTCATCTTCTTTCTACCAGTTATGTGTCAGCTCGAGTTTTGAATTTTGCTCACCCGAAGGCTCTACTCATGTCAAAAAATAGACCCATAACCACCTTCCGATCATTTAGTGCATCGTGGATGTGTCGAATCGCCATATCCAGTGCCGTCTCCGTCGAACGATTAGCTCTGAAACCAGTTTGGCATTCAGAAAGAAGGCCGTACTTTTCCAAATAATATGTAAGACGATGATTAAAACATTATTCAAAAATCTTGGCAAAGTGACTCTGGACTGCAATTGGCCTGTAATTACCTGCATCCTGTTTACTGCCCTTGTTCTTATATATAGGAGACATCCTAGACATTTTTAGAGAGTCCGGACATACACCCTCGGAAAGACTGCGATTTATTACAATAGATAATGGAAATGATATGATGTCAGCCACTTCAATCCGTAATGTACCGGGAATATCATCAACCTCAGCGGACCTCTTATTGCAGATTGCAGTTCAGGCAAGAGCATTGGAGATTAAGGTATTCTGTGAGAAAGAAAGTTGCTAGATTTGAAACATAAAAGTTTCTTACGTTTAAATTCAGGAAAGACAAACGTTTCATTTTTAAATTGTATATATTTTTCATATCAAATGCATAATTGCATTATTAAAGTACTTACTTAATAGTTAACATACCTACCTGGTTTCAATTCACAACCTATGTGTAAAACCCCCACCACCCTATTTTAATACAGTCCACTAAATTGATTGTGGTTAATTATACAGTTAATTGCCACCCCCACCTTTGTGGCCATAAATAAATAAAAATTAATTTGTTTATCCCGACCAGGCAATAAGAAATATCATTCAAACTATTCTATGAATAATTTGAACTTAGTTTATAACAGTCAGGTTAAGGATCTTGGTGTCACTTTTAATGAGAATGTTAACTTTAATGATCACATTTCGCAGATATCATTAAAAAGTCTGAAATTCCTTGAATTTACATCGAGAAATTGTAGTGAGTTGATGTAACAAAAGTTGGGTATTGTTCGCATGTTCGCTTTCAACTTGAATATGGAATACAGGGCTGGTCTCTGATGTATGATCAGTACACTAGCTTAATAGAAAATGTACAAAATAAGTTTCTTAAATATTCTGCTTATAAAATGGAAATCCCAGCGGTAAACTTTGATAAAAAAAATATTTATTTTCAAACTACTAAACAACATTATTCACTGTCCTGAACTTTTGAGTAAAATCAGTTTCAATATTCCGCAGCTCAGACTGAGATCCTCTGAGTTTTTTCACATAAAATGTCACACTACTAACTATGGCTGTAATAATCCATTTGATAGGGCCTTTAGATTTCTAAATAGTGTGATATTGATCCTTTTGGCTTGAGTTTGAATCAATTTAACGTATTATATATAGTAAATTTTAGGTTTTTTTTGGTTGTTATTATACAGAGTGGATTTACTAGAAGATATTATGTTTATTGTTATTATTATGCTGTAACGGGGTGATCCCATAAATTTAATAAATAAATAAAAAACACCAGGGGGTGAGAGGGTAATTCCTAGGAGGTACCAAAAACCCTCCAATTTGTTCGTAATAAAAGAAATATTCCCAAGTAGGCTAAAACATTTCTGGACTCGTCAAAAACAATTCATTTATGCACCCCCAAGTTCATAGAAACTTTTCTAATTTTTACACGAGAAAATGCGCATGAATTCGTTTTTGGCAGTTTTTTAACAAAAATAATATCCACTCTTGGCTTATTTATTAGGAACACTTTGAGTATCCACTTTTTGGAATATTTCTAAATTAAACTAGACATCGCAAAACACTTACCAATAGAGTCGGCCTTTTTGATCCTTAAAATTGAAGTGGTCAACAAGAAGAATGTTCCTACTACAATCATAATTATTATAGAAAGGGCAAATAAATCTCCCAATACTAAGGCAATTACTAATACGAGATATATGCCCAGTATTATATAAACAGCACTATAAGCAGTTCCCAGTCCACATACAATCGGCGTATTGCTATTATTTTCAGTCTCTTTATTAATATCTACTTTTAACTTGTTAAAAATGGTTGATATAAAGTGGTTTCCATCAAGAGAAGAAATATCGTTATTTCTCAATATCACATTTACACAAACAGGTTTTATTATCAATATTATTATGGAAGTCAGTGATAAAAAATATACTGATAATGCGAGATAGTTACTTGTTCTGGAAACTGAACCGCTGCTGCCAGACAAACGCTGAAGGACCCAAAAGCCTGCGATACAAACAATGACGACAGAAGGAATAAGTTTGCTCAACATTTCGGTGATAGAATATCCATTCAAATTTCCGCACTTTCTAAGCCACGCCTTTGTGATAATTATAAATGTAGATAAGGATATGACAGTAACACACCATTGAAGCTTCGAGGATTCCGATTTCCACTTAGAATTACCACCAATTCCCTGCACAGGTTTAAAACACCATTCTTGCTCTACTCGGCATCGCCAGAAATACATAGAAGTTCTAAGCAAGCTTAATACCAACACAAACGTAATGGAGAGTTTTATTAATGTTCCCATTGAAATGTCGCTCTTCCGTTTAGAATTCGGGTTAGTTTTCAGAAATGAGGATATGCCGAATAAACTTAAAACTATAATGGTTACTAACAAAAATAATAAAATAGTAGATTCCTCATTAATAAAACTATTGGAAAATACCACGCTAATATTAAAAATTAAAACAAACCGACAAATTAGATTTATAACATCAAACGTTTTATTTTTAGTATACCAATTAATACTTATCTCATCCCAGTTTTGAGATATTGGCAATAAAAACAATAAATGAGATAAAACATTCGTAATGAAAATACAGCTGTAGAAAAAATGTTCAACTACCTTGGAAAAATGTAGAATAGCTATGGCTACTGCAGAAAAACAAAGTCCTATAATGCACACAACCACAAAGGAGCCTTCAATGGCAAGTGGAATATGTTTAAGAGGTATGCCATCGCTAATAATAAACATGAAGAATATTGATAAGAATAAGAACATTAAGCCATTACTTATTGAAAACGCATCAAACTGTATCCACACGCCTTCACATAAGAGCCGAATCTTAGTAAGAAAATCTGTGATCTTATTTGAAAACGTTACGAACTGTTCTTCAGAATCTATAGATGTCAGCTCTTCTCGCAGCGCATCGTATTCCTTGTAATATAAATTCAAATAATCCTCGTCAAATAGCTTTATATTTTCTGAATAAGTCTTAATGTAATTGATAGTTTGTTGAACATTGCCCCATAGCCAAAACAAAGGCAACTGCCACGAATTAGAGTGGTTGGGATCTGCTTCTAATGCAGGTAAAGCGCTTTGAATTAAAATACCCAAATTTTGAAAAGGAATCGGAATGCCCAATATAGCTGATAGCGTAGGAACAAGATCAACTTGTTTGACACTTTCTTTATGTTTATCAAAAGATGATAGTGGGCGTTTAGAATATACAAACATAGCTGCCAGTGTTTCGTCTAAGCTTTCCCCGCCATGATCACCTAAAAAATAAAAATTGTTATTTATACATAAACAAGAAGCAAAAGTTCACTACTTGTTACATATATGCAGAATGTGTTTTATTAAATGAAAAAAGTAAAGCTGAATCACAAATTCGGTTGCAAGTGATCAGATTATCTACATACATTATGCCTCCAGTGTAAAAATTGTACCACATATAATTATTCAAAACAGCTATCTATGAGATCAATTTAAGGAAGAATATGTGTCTCCTAACTTGTTATATTAGTAATTACGTTGCAGGTCGACTTATTACAGTACTTCTCGTATATCGTGCAACGTTTTATTAAAATAATACATTTCTAATTGATTGTTGCTAGTGTTTTCATGTATGTATGTTTACATACGGTGTCAGTACTGTTAGAATATGACAATGCCAGTTATATCATCTTTTAATATATGTTGCATAATTGGTGAATATTATTATATTAAAGCATAATATTGTTATTTAAAAAAAAAATTAAATTTAGATGTGAATGTGATATTTCTTTTTGTAAATAGTGTGCGGGTCCGGTACAGTAACCTTACCAAAGACATATATAAAAAAAGATATATGTCTTTGAACCTTACCAGCATCAAATTGATGATGTAATGTCGTGCATGGCGGCCAGTAGGGCAAATTGATGAAGTAATGACGTGCATGCCTGTAGCAATTAACCTTCAAAACATTACAAATGAACATTTTTATTGATAGAGAATTCGTGGAATGTTGTCAGGTCACCGTAATGAAAATTTCCTGTTAGGACAGTCATATTTGTAGACTCTTTAAAACTTTTTGTATTTTGAAGGGTGGTTTGCATCCCGTCATCCATTGAATTCGAAGCTGATATTAACACAGAATATGTGGAATGTTCTTAGGTATCCTTAATGAAAATTTGGTTTTGTGACATTCATATTTGTAACATATTGAACAGTTTTATATTTTATAAATAAATAAATAGCCATATATTTCCAACAGGCCCAAAGGCCCAATTACAGAAAATTCAAATAAGTATGTATATGACAAGAGGAAGTAAAATCCTACAAATGCTAACTAATCATACAAGCACATAACAAGTTACGATAATAATAACAGCAAATCACAACGTTAATAGATGTATATATGTAAATATAAAAAAAGGAAATATATATAATACACATTGGTATAGATAACACTAATAAACTAAAGGCAGTAACCAGACGCCTCTCGCAGGTACCTCAAAACAGTTGGTAAGCTGTCGAAGTTTATGTCGCAAAAAGCGAAAATGCGATTAAAATTGTGGCACATTTTGTAAATGGGACTTTGGGATATGATATTTGACCTCGCAAATTCAAGCGAAAAAGTAGGTTGATGTAAATATGTTCTATATTGTTGTGGAGGATTCATTCTTACCCTGGAATTGATTGCCTTTGGCTCCACAAATGATTAAATTTGGCTCAAGGATGTAAACTGCACAAGTGCAAGTTTAGTGACCCTAATGAAATGTGTACCTATATTTCGTCGATTCGATATCGAGTCGGATATCGTTTTCAAGAAAGGCAAAAAACTAAAAATGAAAATGGTTAGCAAATACAATAAAACAGTAAAAAGCTCTTGCAGATTGTCAGGCTTTGAACTGACTTTTGACTGTTTTATTGTATTTGCTAACGATTTTCATTTTTAGTTTTTTGCCTTTCTTGAAAACGATATCCGACTCGATATCGAATCGACGAAATATAGGTACACATTTCATTAGGGTCACTAAACTTGCACTTGTGCAGTTTACATCCTTGAGCCTGGGCCGAAGTGGCTCTATAACAGTTCAAACCAAATTTAATCATTTGTGGAGCCAAAGGCAATCAATTCCAGGGTAAAAAAAAAGTAGGTTGATGTCTGGCACCACTGCGGGGTACGTGAAATGATAGGCGTTCCAACAGAAATGGACAGTCGATTTTAGAGGAAAGAAGCTTATGGAGAAATGATAGTGACTGAAAGTCGCGACGAACCGCCAAAGGCAACTCTGCAAACCTCCACAGGATAAGATCATGGTTCAGACCTCGCTAAGGATAAGAGCCATCTTCCCTGAACATTAAGTATTTTAGGAAGCGCCTCTGAACTGACTCGACTGAGTAAGCGTGGCAGTTGTATATAGGGAACCAAACAATGGAACCGTAGTCCAACTTTGATCTCACGAAGGAGTAATACAAGAGCTTAAGGGTAGATACGTTTGAAAAGTGTTTGCAAGTTCTCAGTATAAAACCCAAAGCTCTAGAAGCGTTAGCCACCATCTGATCGATATGACTGGTGAAACAGAATATCTCATCGAAAACAACACCTAGATCCCTCACCGTAGTGCGCCTAATCAAGGTGGAATCATTTATGGTGTAATTAAAAAGACTTGCATTTTTAGATCGAGAGTAGGAAACAACGTTGCACTTGGAGATGTTTAAGCGAAGTCTGTTCGCCACACACCACCTACTGACCGTATTAATACTGGCTTGAAGAGACACGTGGTCCTCGAATGCATCGATGCGGTGGAAAATTTTCAGATCGTCAGCATAGGCGAGAGAGTTGCAGTCTATCAGAGAGACCAGATCGTTGATGAATATGTTGAACAGCAGTGGCCCCAGGTTGGACCCCTGGGGGACACCTGACGTCGGTACAAAAGGTTCCGATGTAAAACCCTCGATTTCGACAAATTGACGACGATTGAAGAGATAAGATTCCAATACTAAGATAAGTTTGTTGGAGAAACCGAATTGGTTAGTAAAATGTGATGATCAATTTGGTCAAAAGCTTTGCAAAAGTCTGTGTAAATGACATCCACTTGACTTCTGCGGTTAAGGACATCGCATACATTAGAGGAGAAAGAGCAGAGATTAGTCATACATGACATTCTGGAAAAAAAGCCGTGTGGATGAACTGACAATCTGTTACATATTTTGAAGAATAGGTATTTCTGTAAGACAATCTTTAGCGCCTTGGAAAAATTGCATAATATGGAAATGCAACGATAATTTTCTACTAGAGATGGATCGCCTTTTTTGAGAATAGGGCAAACCCTGGCAATCTTCCAAACCTCCGGAAACACACCGCCTAAGATCAAGTTGAAAATATGACAAAGAGGAGCACTCATGACCGAGGAACAGTCTCTCACCAAAAAGCTGGGAATTCCGTTCGGCCAATATGTTGATTTATTTTTCAGCATTTTACAAGCCGACTCTACTGCCTCGGAAGTGACTGTGGGAATGTCAATGAGTTCACAGTATTCCGTTTGAGCGCACAAATCCACGTGCTCGGGTCGCCCATAGACGCTTCCAAAAAAGTCAGCAAAGGCAGATATGATATTATGAGGCCCATGGCCCATTTGCGTAGTTCATGGTGGCTGGGATGCGAGACTGAGCTTTTTTACTTTGAACGAAAGACCAAAAATTGGAGGGGTTGTTGTTTATATTTCGCTTAGCAGTCCCAATGAAGTCCTTATAGTCTCTCTGAGTTAGTTATTTAATTGGCCTACGCAAACAACTATACTTTGTCTGGTAGAAGGCAGATTCGCGCATCTGAAGTTGACGACGCAATCTTTCTTTCCTGAAGATGTTGTCAATCAATTCTCTTGAAAACCAAGACGGAAAACGCCTTCTTCTGGATTGCTTAAGAGGTGTACAGGCAGCAAAGCTATTATTAAGAATCTCATAGAAAGACTGACATGCGCTGACAACATCAGGAGATTCAAGAACGCGAGACCAGTCAGTGTGCAATAACGATGCAACCTGGGATAATCAGCTATACGAAAGTTGAAGCGGGGTGGTTGAGCGTTGTTCACAGGAAAGTTGACGGCATGAGGAAGTACCGCTTGAAAATCAAGAGACAGAGCAGGATGATGTGGATCCTCCTCGACTAGAGGCACATCATTATGAGCTACATTAACCGCAAAGTTGGCGAAAACAAGGTCAAGGAAACGATTGTTTAAATTTGGGACAGTATTATACTGTTTAAGGCTAAGGAACTCGCTGAGGTTTAGTAAACCTTTGTGTCTGGGACCAAAAGGAACAGTGAATGAAAAGGAGGGAATGTTGAAATCGCCCAGAAAAATTAAGTTTTTAGAAAGCATTATGTCTAGTGACGAGAGGAGGTCAAAAAAAAGTTTCGGCATATTTTGTGGGTGGTTTGCAGTAGATGATCCAATCCCTTGCCCAATAGCCTCAATAATACCATTATTTTCAAGTTCTGTATAACACATATAAAGTTTTCATTAGACAAAAAGGTAATTTTGGAGAAAAACGTATTTAACTATTCGCCAGAATAAAAAAAAATAATAATTTCATAAAAGAATATTTACATCAACGAGACATTTTTTTGGTTTTATTTTCATAAACCACAAATCTATAAGAAAATAACGCCAAAAGAAAATCAAAAGGTTAAGTTGTTATGGCTCAATATATGTTTAATTTATACATTTAAAAAAATTTTTCTCTAAGAAAGTTAGACGAATCATAAGGAATTTTCAACATAAGTAAATAAATATTATTATTTTCATCCCGGGATTATGAAATGACTTAAAACAATACGAGATCACGGAATTGGATTCCCTAGTTTGCACCCCGTGACCCCGTATTCTGCGCTGAGAAGAAGATAAAATGTATGGAATATTGTCAGGTATCCTTAGAGAACATTTTGTTTTGAAACATTCATATTTGTAACCTCTCAAAACTGTTAATATCTTTAGGGTCATCCACCGAGTTCGACACTGCGATCAAGAGAGAATGTGTGGAATATTGTGAGGGATCTTTAATGAGAGTTTTGTTTTAGACATTCATATTTGGAGCCTCTAAAACATTTCATATTTTAATCGTGGTTTGAAACCCGTCATTCACTAAATTTCACGTCGAGCTTAAGATGTTTGGAATGTTTTCAGGTATCGTCAATAAAATTTCATATCTGCAGCTGTTGCAAAAATATTTTATACTTTGAGGATAGACGAGTGGTACTTGCCGTCACAGCAATTTTAGTATCCCTTGCGATCGGTACAGATTATTTGTAGAACTTTCAGATAAAAGGTCTAACGAGGGTTTCAGATTCGGTCAATTAATTTATATTCGATACTGGGATCAAACTAAAACCCTTCCTTCACACTTTATCCAGGCTGCGGCTGGGAATGCAAATATATATTACAATTAATTACCAGGCTGTGCATTCGTGTCGAGATGACAGAGGAGGCGGTACTTCAGTTAATGTTAAAGAAAATTGAAAATTTCGGGAGGTGGAAACAATATCAGTATTGATGATAAGCTAAATTGGATATGCATCAATGTGGATGATGTAAATTTTAAATTAAGTATAATATATAGATCACCCTCATATAGTAATCTAGAATTTCTACCTGTCTTGGAATCAATAATACAAAAGTACCCAGGAAGCATGTTATAATTGGAGACTTTAACATAGTCTTATTAAGTACAAAAATAATGTTTCAAATTCTTATGTAAATATGTTGGCTTTAAATAATTTCTCTGTAAAAAAACCATATATCTACTAGAGTTGGGGTCAATACATGTACACTTATTGATCATGTCATAACGGATAACAACCGAAGCTTACAATACAGTGTTGCGGTTGAATCCAACTCAATTTCAGATCATAATATTTTAATAACAAGTGTTCTGCATAATATGAATATTTATAAGCAAAGAAATTATACGACAAAAACTAATTAACCACAAAAAACTACAGTTTCTATTTAAAAGTAAAATTTCAACTACTGGATCAATCAGTTATTCAGATGATGAAACAGCGAGACAGTATTTACAAAAAAAAACTTGTAAATATGTTCTATATTGTTGTGGAGGATTCATTCTTACCCTGGAATTGATTGCCTTTTGCTCCACAAATGATTGAAATTTTGTTTGGATTGTTATAGAGCCACTTCGGGCCCGGCTCAAGGATGTAAACTGCACAAGTGCAAGTTTAGTGACCCTTATGAAATTTGTACCTAGTTTCGTCGATTCGGTGTCTATTCGGACACCGTTTTCAAGAAAAGCAAAAAACTTGACAAGATGACAATTATGTGGAGCAAAAGGCAATCAATTCCAGGGTAAAAAAAACTTGACACCCTCAAAATAAAGAATTACAGGACAGTTTTTAAAAAATTAAAAATGATATTAATAACAAAATAAAATCATTAAAGACTCAATACTTTCAGAAAAAATGGCAGGAAACGGGGTCCAATATGAAAAAACAATGGCGGCGCTTTGTAAATAGTTTCTTTAAAAATTCTTCTTTAGAGAACCAAGTTAACAATTTAATGGTCAATAACAATTTAATAACAGATGTAAATAGGATATCAAATTAGTTCAACAAATATTTTGCAGAAATTGGGGGTTCTATTGTTGGAAAAATAGAGAATGAAGCACGACCAAAAATAATTAGGAGAGCGGGTGGGGAAATATACTTTGAAAATAGTTGCTTTTTAGATCAAACAAATGAAATCGAAACAAGAGAAATTACCAGGGAATTAAATAAAGACTCAAATCCGGGTAATGAACAAATAACAGATTTGCTTCCTGTATTGGCTACGCCTATAAATAATGTACTGAATAGTGGAACATTTCCTGATGTATTAAAAGTGTCTAGAATTAGTCCTGTTTATAAGGCTGGTAGTAAAAGCTGTATGAATAACTATCGGCCAATATCCGTTATAAGTATATTCCCAAAAGTTCTTGAGAAAATCATTAAATGTAATATATGCCATAATGGATATAAACCAATATGGGTTTATTAAACAGAGTTCTACAATCAGTGCTACCACTGATTTTATAGGATTACATATCGAAAACTTTAGACTCAAACAAGATTGTGGTGGCTATATTTGTGGATTTGCAAAAGGCATTTGATGTGGTTTGTCCAGTAATTTTGTTGAAAAAAATTTAAAAATGGGCTTACATTATCAGTCTAATTAAAACATATATTGTAGACAGAAAACAGGCAAAAATTGGTCAATATGTACGTGATAAAACAAATAATATGTATGGGGTACCCCAGGGATCGGTTCTGGGCCCTCTGTTATATTCTCTCTATATTTTAATCTTAAAAATATTGGCCTAAAGCTAAGTATTTCATATATGCAAATGACACAGCACTAGTTTACACAGGTACCGATTCTAAACAAATAAATGATGAGATCAACAACAACAGCCGCATCTGATACGATATGGAAAAATATTATTAGATCAGTGACAATTTGGTTTTGGACATATAAATTTATGGACCATGTAAAAATCATATTGTGTTGAGAATAAAGCCGGATATTTATAGACTCTTAGAAGCCCATCTGTTAAAATGGTATTATTAAAACACTTTTTTTAACATATCCCGTTTTTTACCGTTAGCAGAAATTGTACACGGATGGCTAGCCACGAAAAAGTTTCGGAAAAAATCATTGCTAACTTCACACTCATGCAACCGAGACCGCACTGGACCAAAAATCAGATAAACATGGAGCTAGTTACACATTGATAACATCAGATGTCACAAATAATTTGAAGAAAATAAAGTGGTGCATTAATTACGCAGTATATTCACGGAATAATTTCTTGTCTCTATTATATACTTGCACCTCCAAATAGATGTATTTTTAAATTAAGTATGTAATTTTCTATGCCTAAGTATTTTTTTATGTAATATTTCACATAAAACTTTAACCATTGTGAATATTATTTAAGTATATATTGTTGTTTATATGATATGGTTCTGCTAATTGCGGAAAATTTACTTTGTTATATGTTAAATATTGAAATGCTTCCGAATTGTCTGTGTTTTAATTGATCCTGATAAGTATATCGATTTTCCTTACCTGTAGCTGTCATACCATGATCGCCTATTACAAAAAGTATTGAAGTTTCATCCATTACTCTAACCACCTCTCTAAAATTAAAAATAAACATTGAAATCATCTATTTATTTAGCTATTACTCAAAATTTGTTGAGTGCAAAATAATTGTAGAGTACAACAAATTGTATTTCGGAATTTTAGATAAAACTGTGTTGTAGTTCTAGATATGTAAATCAAACAATAGGATTCAAATTACAAAAATATACGAAGTAATACTGAACATGACAACTGATGTAATGTATCCTAGGTCACTATCAACTAAGAAAGCATTTACAACCAAAAAATCAATGTACAACAACAGTATAGAATATATCTACAGCTCTTGATCCTCCACAAATGCTGGTATACATTATTAAAGCTTTCAATTTATGGATGAAAATCAGTGGTCGATGTAGGGCTTTAAATTCAAATTGAAACAAATATTATCTTAAGCGATGGACTGCCCTAGTTAAAATATAAGTATTAATTTAATTTCATATTTTATTTTGCATTTTAAACAATACAAAGTGAACCGCTGTGCGTGGAGTGAAGATTATACAAAAGCGGTTGGGAATGTAGAAGTGCACATATCAAACATATTTTTGAGTACACAGGACAAAGTTTAACAAAAGAAACTTTGATTAATTAATTTACCGAAGGAAAATTTACTTTTCCAAAACTTAATTACGTAACGAACAAGAACCAAAAATCACTCTAACGAAACTACCGGACACACCTAACTTATTCTTGCATAATTCACTTGAAAATTCCAGTTGCATAGTTATAAGAACTTTAAAATTTGGTTTGTTTTTCACCTTAATACTGAATATCAGCTCTAAAATGGATTCAGCGTTATTAAGCGTTTAAAACAAAAAAAGCAATATCATAGGCATGCTTCGGGCATATTCAGAAATGTTGAATAAAATATAAATGAGGACACTCAGTGTCAGTTAAATTTAAATAGCTTACCTTTAAGTGTTTTCTAGATTTACAGAAAATCCGAAACATTGAACACGTATATTGAAAACAAAGCATTTTAGACAATTTAAACGACCATTTCTTCCCAGACGTATTTTTTTGGATATATACATTTTCAGTATTAAGAGTAAAGAGAAGCTGAGAAACTAAATATTTTATTGGCCAATCTATGTGCAATAAATCTGCATAGTTTCTAACTTTTTTGTTTTAGCCTTATTGTCACGGAATAATAATAGATTTGGCATTTCGTGGATTAAAATGACGTTGCTTTCGGGAACTAAAGTGCGGCTTCCCAGAGATTAAAAATGTACTTGTATTCCCTATGAAATAAAAATATACTGCAATTCCTGAAAGTACCAATAAAAATTAGCACTTTTATCAAAAGAACTTTGAAAAACTTGTTTTGGGGCTTTTAGCACAGTAAGTTAAGCAAAAAAAGAGACAAGGTACTTCTGATTTCTTAAAAGAAGGGTTAACAAACACTACCATACTATATATGTACATTATTTTTGTAATAAATCCCTACCGGAAAAAAAACTGGTTGAGATTCTCTGATTTACAAATAAAGAAAAATGCAAAAATGGCTTCAAAATCTGAAGAACCAAACTTTGTCTTGAATACTTCAGTTATATTACTAGAATTTAATGAAAAACGAGAAAGCACGGACTTGACAGTCCAAATAAGTTGTAACATGATTAGTTAATTGCTTAACAACCGGCCTATATGCCTGGTTTGCTCAGCGGTGTTAATACTTATAGGTGTGGGTCGTAGACTTGGCAGTTGGGCGAGGACGCCACTAAATTTTTTATTACGAATCTATCAATGATCTTTAAGCATTGAAATTAGGGTAGCAAAATTTAGAAAAATACCCTATATAAAAATATCGCGAAACATTAAAGGAACTTCTATAAACTCAACTTGACTTTTAATTCAGAATGCCAAAATAAACATCAAAGACCCCAATTAAGCTATTTATTTAAATATTAAATACTTTCCCAGACATAACCGTACAAGGGAATATTAATTAGGTCCCAAACCTACTTGAGATTATGGTATCACACCTAAAATAAGGAAAAGAGTAAGTATCATCCAAATTATAAAAATATTAAGTCTTAATCTTAAGTCCTAAATCATTTATACTGCCTAATTCCTATTTTTAAAATATTTCTAATTAAAATCTGAACTTCTACAGTTCTGACTAAACATAGTTAATCACAGAAAACCTTAAATAAGGATTACTCTGCAAAAAAAAACCTATTAAAAATTAATCCCATGGCAGCGATAACATCAGTGGCTGGTCAAATAAACAGTTAACAAAATTAAATGCCTGTGAAGAAAAAAATCTGAAGATCCACAGGGGAAATCCAAGTCAGCTCAATTCGGTAACCTGCATAAAGACGAAAATCTAAAGAGGTAAAGCGGTTTACTGCCATAACATTTACAGCAAATTACAGTAAAAGCATTGCATTTAAGTAAGTACATGAAGCACAAAAAATAAATCAGATAATTACTATAGTGTTAGCGAGACAGTTGCTAACTAAGACAACATTATAAAAGATAGTAAAGAAAGTCGATATTAGTTGATCAAATAACGATAAGAAACGGTAAAGATAGTAAAGAAAGTCGATATTAGTTGATCAAATAACGATAAGAAACGGTAATAGATATAATGAAAGATAATAATCGATTAAAGATCATTTAGCGATAAGTTCGAAAATGATAAGGTGTAATATGCTAAGTAAAATAGGTAATTATAGGGCCTACTTCTTTTCTTATGGCCATACGGGAGTGGAATCCACTGGCAGTGGTTGGTGGCTAGTCCTTAACTCCTACAACTACTTGGCTGGCCCCAATTAGGGTTTTGGCACTCCCTGTGAAGCTACGTGTCACACCATGCGGTCAGCATCACTTTCACAAAAGCGGGCGGAATGAAACTAGAGAAACTCTCTAGGCTAGTGAAAAACCGGGTGGAGGATGGACCAAAGACATTTAACCTGAAGAGACGGGACAAAGGGTTCTTTGTTTTCCCCCAACATTGAGGCACATTCTATGGTCGATAGATGTAGCGTTGCCAAATTTTAAGTTTAAGAGTTACTGTACAGGGTGGCTCGAATTCGTGTCTATGTATGGGGAACTCGAAAACCGTAAGAGATACAGTGTCGGTCAAATTAAGGCAAAATTGCGCATTTAGGTGCCTAACAATATGCCGTTTAGAAAGTTTTAAAATTCCGAATATTTACGGAGATATCCGGAAAAAACCGAAATTTTGAAAATTCGTTTTATTTTTTTCCTGGGCTTATTTAAAAACGGATTTCAAATCTAATTGCACTTTTGCATTGCCATTTATTCCCCTCTATCCAATGATGATATCCAGTTTGAAATCCCACGTTTCGTCTTCAAGGGATCATCATCAACTTTCTTTTTTTAAATATGAACATTAATTTTTTTTATCGTTTTTTAGATGGTATTGGCGTTATTAATATGAGTATGTTTTTTTTTTAATTTTTATTTATTTTTTTATTTTTATTTTATTATTTTGCTTTGGCGTGATTTTAAATAATTTAAGGTAGGCACTTTTGAAATTTTCATATTCTATAAAAAAAATTATTTGTTTTTTGTATTAAGTGGAAGATTGGAGCCCGTATTAAAAATGAAAAATTGTAAAATTAATTTTTACAAGAACTCAAACAAGTTGCTTAGTGCATTTTGATTATAAGCAAAAATACAATAGTAGTTTTTCCATCAAAGTTCCTATAGTGTCACGTAGTATGATTATAAATAATTGTTGGATGTTCTCTATTAAATAAATTTTTAATTGGTTAAAAGTTGAGAATATTTTATTTTTGCAGTAAGCAACTTGTTTGAGTAATAGTTCATGGTCATATTCTCATAAGAAATAACTTTACCATTTTTTATTTTTACGATCCAGTTTTTCACTTAATACAAAAAATAAAATAAATTATTTTTATTAAATATAAAAATTTCAAAAGTACCTACCTTAAATTATTTAAAATTACGCCAAAGCAAAATATATAATTAAAAAAATAATAACAAAAATTAAAAAAAAATAAAAAAAATTAAAAATACATAGTCATATTAATAACGCCAATACCATCTGAAAAACCATAAAAAAAATTAAAGTTCGTATTTAAGAAAAGAAAGTTGATGATGATCCCATGAAGACGAAACGTCGGATTTCAAACTGGATATCATCATTAGATAGAGCGGAAAAAGTGGCAATGCAAAAGTGCAATTCAATTTGAAATCCGTTTTTAAATAAGCCCAGGAAAAAAATAAAACGAATTTTCAAAATTTCGGTTTTTTCCGGATATCCCTGGAAATACTAGGAATTTTTAAACTTTCTAAACGGCATATTGTTGGGCACCTAAATGCATAATTTTGCCTTAATTTGACCGACACTGTATCTCTTACGGTTTCCGAGTTCCCCATACATAGACACGAATTCGAGCCACCCTGTACATACTTTTTTCATATTAAATTATAACACTAAATACTTATTTTCCCCATTTTTGATTCATCAAAAACCTGTTCTGAAGTTCTTACATGTCAATTTGACAATGCCGCTTCCCTTGGTTCCGCCTTGTTTTACCCCCAAAATATTTATAGTATGCACGTAGTAAAGTAACTGCACCAATAGATTGAGAGCATTCGAGGTCGACGACCGATGGCTCTTCCCCATTCGACAAGTATACTAACTTGGTAACGTTTCAAAACCAGTGAAGGCACTGCTGTAAATATGTTTTAATAGGTATTTAATAGAAGAAAATAGTTATTAAGCTACTTTTTGAATATGTCATTAACCAGATATTTGTCATATTTGTATGTTTTTAAATAAAATTTGTATACTTCAGTTCCTTTTTATTTGTCTCAAAAATAATGATAAGCAATTTATTTTTAGGCTAGCAGTGGTATGATTTAATTTTTCGTTTAACCATTGAGAGCAGAAAAACCCTTTGTGTCACAAAAACGTTTACCCTCACGGGATAAAATTGCGCATTTTTGGTATCTCGTGTTCAAATTTGAAATTATTCAGGAAATAAGTTTTCGGAAATTTTATTTCATTATTAGCTGCTGAATAGTATATTATGTAATGACCATTCATTGCAAATGTAAGTTGAATATACTTCTTTCTACGACTGCCCTGAAAATAGACAAAAACGCACTAACAACTGCTCTTGAAAACTGGACATTTCAAACATCGTGTGAAAAGTATACTTTGCACACGGCGTGTGCAAAGTATACTTTTCACATTCACACGATTATTCGGGTATTTAGATTAAAGGGCTTCGTCTCCGTTTCAGAGCTTCGCCCTCAAAGGTCCCATTACCAGATAAAGGGGGCCCAATTATAGGGCTTCACCCCTCCGGGAGCCCCTTTTTGCAAAACTGTAGAAAATGGAACTCTTATACCAAAGGCCCCCTTTTAAGACTTGGGGCCTTGAATAAATAAATGTTTTCATTAAAAAACGTGCAAAATAGCACTCTCCGCCTAGTTTTGTTTTAAAGCCTGAATTTGTGCGACGCGACGTGTAGCTTTTTTGTATTTCGTGAGTGATTTCCTATAAATATTTTTTATAAACTTTATATCAAAGTAACGATGGTCTTGCGATGTGAGGTATGCAATATCTCCAGCTATTATCATCCGAACCTGAGTTTCCACAAGTAAGTAAAAGTAAATGAAACACAGTAGTACAGTGGGCACCATTTTGTGATGTGATTAATTAATATTTTATAATACTTACCTATGTATGTGATATTAATGGATAATCTGATATGTTTGCAGTCATTTACCAACCTCTATTAAATAATTTTTGAAGTGAATACTTCTTTGGTTTCATCGCAGTGGTTTTACAAGGACACGGAAAAATTTCGTGACACAGCAAAATAACTATTTTGTGTTAACTAACCTTCAGAACCCATATCTAACCCAAACTAATTCAATCTAACCCACACACTATAAATAAAACATAAATATATTTTAAATAATGCACTCGAATAAATACCATCATTTTAAATTAAACGTATTTACTTTATTGAAATTATTATTATGATGGACTCACATTTTCATAGTCTACGTCTATGAACTGTCCTTGCTTTCATTCAGGCGGGAGCGGGCAATACTACATTTAGTAGTGGGGACGAAGTTTGACAAAAGTTTGTACACCATACATAAAAATATAAGGAGGCGGGACAATCGTTTTGTTGATATTTTTGCAAGATTTCGGATTTTTATGAATGAGTTGTCGGGTCTCTTTAGGTTAAATGTTTTTGGGATGGACTCTAGTTAAATTATAAATAATTTTAACTATTACCTAATATAGAAAACCAGATGGATATAACATACCTTTTTTTAAAAAGGGAACCTCACTTAAAGCCTAGTTCTCAGAGCTTCGACTGTCGCCAGCTACACTCTCTCTGGCCAATAGGAGACAAGGAACGTCAGAACCCCTAACCCCCTCCACAGTGTCGCCAGTGTGTTGTCGCTGGAGTTGGTTTGAATCAACTTCACTTCAATTTCATTGGGGATATTGTGTAAAATGACAGATGGTTGACATAATCGCGACGTGACAGCTGTCGCTCGACATTGAAAAGGGATGGAGTGGGGATTGTCGCGGGCGACAGTCGAAGCTCTGAGAACTAGGCTTTACGCAAAACACATTTACGAGACGATATTGGCGATAATACGAGAAAATATAAATAGCAGTGTATTTGCCAATTTATCTAATGATGAATTAATAAGGATATTAAAACTGATGGTGAAAATTACCACGATAATCTTTCGGCTTTGAAAATATTTTCCCTTCCTACACGTACATCGCTTCGAAGGGAAAAACCACGTCAATTGCCAAAAATATCTAGACATCCGTCAAGAGAAGGTTCGAAAATGCCGGACGCTCACGAACTCTTCGGAACTGTATTCGTCGATACCAGTTGGGTGCGTACCAATAATCCAAAGTATAAAATAGTTAATGTTTTAAATTTTAAGATATACATTCTAAGTTCAGAATAGATATGTTAAGTTTCAATGTAAGGTAACGAGAATATCAACCCCATAAATCTACCAGTGAAAGGAAAGAAACTGTATTACGGGGTTTGGTAGCATTTACAATGCTTCAAAGTGCGAGGATAATCACTATACTTTTTGAGCCAATCATTTTCAGCGGCAGCAGGAACGTCCCTGTTTGTTGAGTATACGAAAATATAATACACATTATCTACTTTGTACATACTATTGCCTACAACAGATTGAATTTCATATTCTGCCGTCTTTCAAGCCTAAAAATTTACTAAAAACCCATTCTGGTCTTTATTTTTTAACTAAGCGTCTTTTACTTTACGCTTACCCACGATTTACAGTAAGTGACTAATTGCTGAAGACACAGAACATGTAAAAATATATTATCAATAAAAATAAATGCAGTCAATGAATAATTTAACTGATGCTGGATGAACCAGAATATACTTTTATAAAACAAGGAACATCATTGATATTATTGAAATAATGTCCCTCAGTTCGTCTTCACGCTTAATAACGACATTTTTTCTAATAAATATCCTATTTGATATTACGTGAACTAGCCAAACAATATTCCCCTAAAACATCACATAAATCATAAACCACCACTTGCATTAATTAATCTAAAACGAGTACTTACTCAATAATATCGTTGATTTCGTTTAACTTTCGCGACATTTCGGGATGATTTGGACCATACTTATGGCCACAATGATCAACACCTAAGAAATGTCCTATTAATAAGTTCCAGTCATTAGTCTTAAGTTCTGGAAATAGTCTCGTTCTAACACCATTGTCCACTGTATCTAGATCCCAGACATCAAATGAAGGATATGGGTAATTTCGAATGAATCTATTTGGATATAGAGACACCCAAGTATCGTCTCCCATAAATACGACTTTGCCATCGTGTTTTATTACCTGAAACAAAAAGTAATGTATGTCGCCAACTTCTTAACGAATCTATCATGAACGTGAATCATCATCGATACCAGGCCGACCGCCGAGCATCATCGACGAACGTTAAACAAACTGACTCTTTTACAATCAATGAGAAGAGGAAAAATAATTACAATAAATAAATATATAAATAAATAATCTTTATTATATGTGAAATTACATCATACAAAAGGTGGAAAGTACAGCCAGGCGTATTTTGATAACCACCCCAAAAAATATACTTAAACTAGCAGTTAAAAATGTAAGATTAAACAATAGAAAAACAGACTTATAATAAAACAGACATCATCACAAAACACTTAAATAAACCCCACCAATAACAAGTTGAAAACTCAATGATCCATCTGACACAAACCTTTTTAAGTGGTTCTTAAAAGCATGCACACCCAATTGCCTAAAAGTATGAGGAAGGCAATTGTATACCTTGGCACAGAGATACGCGAAACAAGATTTAAAAAATTCAGTTGGATGATGTGGAATCGATATGGCATCCCTAAAATGAACATTCACCTGATGCATGCCATCTCGCTGAATTATAAGTTCACTAAAATATGCGGGTTTATTAACTTTTAAAATGTTGTGTATTTGGCACCCCAGATGAATGTATCTCCTCTGGGCCATATTATGTCCAAAAATCTCAATGGCATGGCCACTCACATGCTCCCTGATATGCTATGTAGGTCCCGATTCATCCCGTCAACAGCTTTAGAAAGATCGGTAGGACGTTTCGGCAAATAAATCTGAAGGTCATCAGCACACATGTGATATTTTACAGTTGTATATTTGATGCACAACGTCCGATGTAAAGATTGTGAAAAGAAGAGGACCGAGAATAGATTCCTGCGGAACTCCCCCCGTCACAACTCTCCAATCAGACGTCAGCACTCCTTCAACCCCAGCCAACCTAATCGTCTGCCGTCTCTCGCATAGGTAACTCCCGAACCAGCCACGTGCCTCTAGTTATAATACTTTAACTTTGCCAGTAGAAGATTTAAGTCTATACTAACAAAAGCTTTAGTCATGTCTATCAAAACAGAGGGGCAACAATGTGACTGGTCAAAAGCGGCGGAAATGTCACTAGTGTCCTAAGCAAAGCCGTAGCAGAGCTATAATTCGATCTAAATTCAGACTGAAACTTCGGAAGCACGTCATTCAGTAACAGAAAGTGCACAATTTGGTACTTAACCACCCTCTCAAGGATCTTTGCGGCAGCAGGCAGTATGCTTATTGGCCTCAATTGATCAAGACCTGAAGAGTTATTCACCTTAAGTAATGGGATAACAAAATCCATTTTCCAGATTGGAAGGAATAATTGATTATGTTAATTAAAGGCTTTAAACAGAATGGTAAACATACTTTTAACATTCTTATAGAGATCTGATCCACTCCAACAGCATTACTTCTAATATTCCCAATACATGCCAAAATGTCATCCTCAGTTACCATGGTAAAATGAAACAGCCCTCATTCTGCAGTTAAACCAAGGAAATAATTTAAAACTTCTGGGTTAACCCCAGTTTCAGGTATATTGTCCAAAAAATAATAATTATTTATCATAGTACAATCCCCAAACTTATTTGAAATGTAATTAGTTTTTTTAGGTATAAGGCTCCATTTATACATTTTATCCCAAATTTCCTTACTTTTATTTGTGCCATTACATTTATTTAATTCTCTTGAGAAATAAACTTTTTTTGGCTTTTACTGCATTGGCCACACACTTTCTTAACTGAAGGTAGTATCTTTTACTTCCAGGAAACTTTAATGTTGTTGTATATTTAGAAAACGCCCTATGTTTTAATTCTATCATCTTCTTCAAATTATGTGTAAGAGAGGGAGGTTTTGGTTTCCTCAGTTCAACCTTTTTAATAGGATAATAACCATCAACCAATCCTAGCAGACTGTCATTAAAAATATGAAACTTAACATCAATATCACAAGAAACATAAAGGTCATACCAGTCTATACTCTGTAATTCAGCCTGAAATTGCTCTGTCAGTGCCATATTTAGGCTTCTACTTTCTACAATTCTTACTACATGTTTGGGTTTTTCAAATTTTTAGCAATATACAATGAGGCTGTATATCAGTAGGCCAGTCCGTATAGGCACATGGCAATACACCACTATCAATAACCAGTTCAGGCCTGTTTACATAAATCAATTCTATCAGAGATTTACCGTTGGGTGTAATTCTAGTTGAATCCCCAATCAGTTGATTAAAATTGAAAGGAATAAAAATATCACAGATAAATCTACAATCGACACCAGTCTGAGATAAAAAAAATTATATTAAAATCTCCCGTACACACACAAATATCACCACCTCTGGTAACATATCATAAAGGAACTGCAACTCCGTATGCGAAACGGAGGGTGGGCGATAAACAACACCTACCTTGGTACACAGTTTGTCATGTTATTTACCTATTAATTACCTCCCTAGTTTAAAGTTTAAATCTAAAAGCTTTGATCAAAATTAAAGACACCTGTGTCAGAAGTAATGATCTGCCACTGCAAATAAAGTTCAGTTGAACACAGCTCTCAAACCCCAAATATATGTATTACTGATAAATAAGCAGATAATGGATAATCGGAGAAGCACGGATCCAGGCAAGTTGGCAGGAACAAACTTAATAAAAAACGATTCATGTTAAAGAGTTAAAACTCTGTATGTTCCATCTTCACGCTACATGCATTTAATTGTTCTTGCACGCATTTAACTCTAAATGTTTTCCTGCATATTAGGATTTATTGAAGCTGTGCAACTTCTGACGAACTATTCCAAATAACTGATATTTTAGGTTGTCGAGCCTGTTTTTAAATAGCCGCATAGATACACATCTGACGGGGTCAAGACGGGCGACGTAGCGTGCCAACCTATCGATTTACTTTTAAACTCACGATTTAACAATCTTGTAACATTTGCGGTAAAATTCCGGCCCCATCCTGCTGGAAATATTCATTAGAGTTAAAAACCATCCAAAAAATGAGAAAGCTCTGTAAAAAAATTATTATCAGAGTTCAAATTCCAACTCTGCTAAGACCGTTTACTATTACCTGGTCAAGTCTCATTTGCCATATGGTATAACGTTTTGGAGCAACTCAAGTAAATATATATTAAATACACTAGTTGTTTAGCAAAAACGTGCAGAGAGGTATCTGTGCAGGTTCGGCTGTAAATAACAATACAGATCATTCTTTATATCGAAGAAAATATGAACATTAACGCCACTTTTTTTACTTGAGACTGTTTGCATACTTTACAAGTTAAGGGATAGTTTGCCTGTATCAGAGCATGGATATGGTACAAAATATATATCTGAGAATTCCTTAGTACTAAAAAACATACTAGTCCATAAAGTAACTAAGATAAAAAAAGACAATATAAAAAGTTAGGACAAACTTCACATACATTTTTTAATCAATCTTATCATTAATCGTCTGCCTGTTCTCATTGAGACCTATCCAAATATTAATGTATTCAGGAAATCCGTAAAAAGTTGTTTACAGATAATGCTTACTACAAGTTTGGGGAATATTTTAGCAAGAGTTTTTGAATTTCTAAGTTTTGTAACTGTTAGGATATATGATTCAAATCAAATCAAATCAAATCAAAGCATTTATTTCTTCAATTGAAAAGTACACAAAGTCACGATAATAGAAGAAAAGGTCAAAAAAGAAAATGTAAGAAACATATACTAAAATAGTCAGCAATACATCATATAATATAAGTACAGTACACCAAAATAGTCAGACAAAACATCATAAAACACAAGTATACAGCTAACAATTAACAAAATTCTTCCACACTATAACAATTTTTCTCTACCAAGTATTTCTTTAGTCTTGTTTTAAAGATATTAATATTAACAGCATCCACAATATTTTCATTTAATTTATTAAAAAATTTACAGCCCGTAAAGTAAATATATTTTTGAAATTCTGCGGATCGGTGATTTATGGGTAATAGAAGTTCTTTCGACCTAGTGTTGTAACTATGTTCCGCCCTAACACTTCGGAAAGCTGACCTATTCTGATACACAAAGCAACATACCTGATAAATATATAGACCTGCTACTGTTAGAATTTTTAAGCTTTTAAAAGCGCCCCTGCATGATTCACGATACCTTAGGCCGGCGATAATGCGTACCGCATACTTCTGCATTATAAAGATTCTACCAACACCTGCACTCATACCCCAGTTTAATATCCCATATCTAATTCTCGAATGGATGTTGGCATAATACAAAGTTAAAAGCACATCACTACTACAGTGCATGGATAAAAAGTTCAGTGCATAGCAAGCACTACGCAATTTATTGCAGAGTTCTTCTGTATGCGACAGCCACCTCAAATTATGGTCAAAAACTACCCCTAATAGGTTAGTATCACTAGCCAAAGTCGGATGCAAATACGAACCATTAAATAGTTCCAGGTTAATATTTTGTCTAAATGAAAAATATACGGTCGTCGTTTTCTTTTTGTTTAGACTGAGTTCATTCTTATGCGACCAGAGCAAAACTTTCTCATAAACATCCTCTGCAGCTTCTTTTAGGCGCACAGGATTCTCTCCAATAATTAAAATATTTGTATCGTCGGCATACGAAATAACGTGAGTATTTTGGGCACCTTTGTTAATAAAATGAATGAGGTCATTTGCAAAAACCAGAAAAATAAGGGTCCCAGAATTGACCCTTGTGGGACACCCCTTACAATCATTTTGTAGCTACTCGTTGCATCATTCACTTTAACCATTTGTCTTCTGTTCATTAAATATGATTTAATAAGATCTAAAGGTCTACCCCTCACTCCGTACCTAGAAAGCTTAGACAACATAATTTCGTGATTGACAACATCAAACGCCCGAGAAAAGTCCACGAACAGGCCTAGTACTAATAACTTTTTGCCGAGAGACTCAACAATAATACGCTGGAACTCACAGAGTGCAGTTTCAGTACTCTTAGCCGCAGTAAAACAATGTTGTGAGGAAGAGAGTAGTTTATTTTTGGAGAAATATGACACAAGCTGATCTTTAATGGCTAGCTCAAAAATTTTCGAAATACTGCTCAAAAGGCTTATTCCGCGATAATTCTCAAAGTTATTATGATGACCCTTTTTAAATAGAGGAATTACCATTGCAGTCTTTAGCTTATCAGGGAAATACCCAGTCTCAATAGAAAGATTTATCATGT